>MU158808.1:181643-242352 GCA_015888305.1 Antheraea pernyi | reverse complement strand
TATATATATATATATATATGTGTATATTAGTCAAATTATATAGAAAAAATTAAAAATATAAATAGTTGCCAATTAAATTGTTCAATTATGATCTCGTATTTATATTATTAGATCTGTTTTTATATATCTTATTGAATTTTATAAGTAAAGTTTAAATACGGTTAATTCATTCCTTATACTTTTAAATAGTAATGAAGTGATACTAATATACATTGCGAGGGGTTATACTATTTAATGTATAGGGTGCATTAAGTAACATATCATTCGCTTTATAAGGTTCAACCTGGTTACAGTCTTGTTACAGAGATTTAATTTACCTGTTGTTATATTCTATATTACATTACCTTTGTATTACAATTAAATATTTTACGCTGCCAATTTTTTTTGTCCTGTGAGTAAATTAAGCGGCTTTGTTTGTCTCATTTAATAAAGTTGGCATAAAATTACGAACACCTACACAAAGTTATGTCACCAGATAAATAAGGATCCCAGAAAAACCTTTCACGAGAGGCCTTTTAGTTTTAGAAGCAGGTACCCCCTGTTAATGTCAGATACCGCGTGTGATTGACAGTAGTAATTATTTAGTGTAATATTCATTTTACAACGTATGTTTTATGTGAAAAATATTTGAACTTAAATTATTATAATACTTCAGGTTATCTATTTAACAATCTTTGCTTATATTCTGTATCGCTCGTACTGCAATAAAATCAATATAAAATATTATGTGATATCTACAAATACATTTGATTCTAATAACATTTCTTTCACATTTAAATGATCGTACTATAGATCATATTCATTTTTTAATCTGTTATATATCTGAACGTGTACTACAAATTACAAAAATAATGCTTGAATTTTTACCTTTATTCATTATAGGTACGTTACATTATACCTTAAAAAGATTTACTGAATCAGTGGATTAATGAAAGTTTAAACCGTGCCTCATTAAAATTACATGTTGCAACAAATTGCAAATCTCTATTAAAAGCAAATGTATTTGATGATTAAATATTTATAAACAAATATATATTTCTAATGAAATTGTTATGATAAAAGTGAGTACAACTATTTTTGTTTCTGCATATGTCTATTTATGTGTTTGATAATTATTTATTTTCTGAGAGTTTTGTGAAATCACCACAAAAGTCTTGTTAGCTTCTCATATATACAAATGTATTCTGCGCTGTTAGTTATCTAGTTGAGATCACCACTGCATTCGATAGATTGCCGCGCTGCCCTGTCGCATCGCTTTCAGTTCTTATGAGTGTTATAGCCAATTAAGCAATAGCTTAAATACATGACAATTAAGTAGTGTTAAACTGGTTATTGTGGGTACATCAATACCAAATATTAATCAATAATTATATTATATTGTACGCATAAACATCTTTGTTTTCAAATAAAAACACAAAGGAAAAAGCAATCTAACCAAAATACTCGTATATATAGACATAAACAGGCATGTTGCTAATGCTAAGAGCTAGAGAACTAAACTTTTGAATAATATCTTTTATAAAAAAAATTAACTAGGTTATAGGTTAGTTTAACGCAATTAATAACTTAGCCAATATTGGGATTTTATGCTTTAGGAAATCCGTCGAAAAGCGCATTATAGACATTTATTGTTTTGATAAATTAGATTATGAAAATCTTTAGAATTATCAACGTAATTTTTATTTCAAATGTAGATATCATATTTACAAACGAAACAAATGAACACAGTAGAGTATGCAATAATTTTGAATATAACATCTAGTGCCCGGTTTCTGAGGTACTTTAATTGTAGTTTATCTGTTCAATAGCGTTATCGGTCCGATAACTTGTCAAATTGCGTTTTTGAACACACACATACGTGCAGTAAAACTCAACGAGCCATTTGACAGTTTATCTTATGAGTAACTTTGTGGAGTCAATAACTATCGGTAGTTTAACCGAGTATCTCAGAAACCGGGCATTAGTAAGTAAATAATAAATAATTTACTACATAAACACCGATTCCAAATATAATTAAGTTCCACTTAAAATAAAATACATTCATCTTTTGATTTATATAGAGCAACTATAATTTTAAATTGATTTTATATAAAGTAATTTATTTTCTTTGTAAATACTTATTTGTATTGTCGGAGCATTGACCGCCCGTTCGTGATATATTATGCCATTGTAAATATTTTTATTATAATATTTACGAATTACCTAAATTTTGATCAAATAAAACCCAAATCAAGTAATAATGTTTCATTCCATTTACCCATACCTTTGTAAATACAATTTAAAAAGGTTGCTAGAATGAATTATCAAAAAACAAAACGAACTAAACACACAATCTGTTTCTTTCCCTGGACAAAGCATTTTCTTCTTATGTTTCATTAGGATAACGAAATTTATGGAATCGTCTGCACCTCATTTCACTTATCTCAAAATATAAATTGATCTTACTTTTTAGGTATAATTTGTAATAGAGATAAAGCTTAGAAAACAAATCTCATTTTGAAGTCCAACATTCATTTAAGATCATACAACCATCCAAAAATATTCCAGTAATTTGTTTAGTTTTAAGACTGTTAATGAATTGATAATTTACGGACTTAGGTAGGTATATCAAATAGACCACATACTTGAAGTTCAATTTATTACCAGTGTGAAAAATCACACGCTAAAAATTATTTTGTACATAACAATGTTTTGTTTTTAATGGTCCGGAAGAGGAAAGTGTACAAAGCGTACAAATATTGAGCATCAATTCAAATGGGTTATTAAAGCACCTAACATGTGCACATAACACGATGTGACACAATAATGACACAATTCTACCTTTCACTCGAATATATCCTGCGTGAACTTAAGGGATTTTTAACCTGTAGGTAGGTACTTCATTTTTTACGCATACGTTGTCTCTTTGATTCTTTTAACAGACATTTTCTGTAGGATCTAAAAAAATATAATATTTATGGATGAAAAGTTTTTGGTCCAGTTCGGAAAAACCATAGTAGTTGCGAATTGTGTAAATCTGAAAAGACCACAACCACTTTTAATTAAATGGCATATAGGAAAAATATTGAAATTCAAAAAATTCTCAATGATTGGGAATAAGATCGTTAATGACAAATTCTATTAACTAAATTGTGTGATTTTAATTTAATAACAATGTTACTGTTTTTTTTTATATTCTACTCTGTGTGCTGTTGAATTTTCAGAAATACGCTCCAATTTTGTACAGAATTGCGATGCTGATAGCTAAACTGATCACAATAGCAAAGGATAATTTTACATATAATATGGTAAGACTCACAAATCAAGTTGTTTGGAAAGCGAACATTTTTAAAACCCAAATGGCATCCACAGAAAAAAATAAAAATTATAAGACAATCTCTTTGTTTCGTGGTGGCAACCATAAAGTACAATATGTTACATAAGAGGATAGACACGGAATAAAGAATAGAGGAGAATAGACTCGAACTCGAAGTCACTCTAAGACATCAGGACAGTCTCACTAATTTGTGGTCACCACCAATAACTTTAACTACTTGAAATCTATAAACTAATTAAGTTATTAAGTACTATGAAAACAATACCAGCCAATGTACATAAATTGGTTAACTTAAAGTTTTACTTTCTACGACAGCTAACTTATAGATCATGATGATGCTAGTGCTTTTTATTACTATTGACGGATGAGAGGTTTCCTTCTAAATTTAGCAGTTCCGCGCCGGAAATCTTCCGGCTCAAATACTTGATTGAACTTACTGCCTGATTTTAAAATTAGAATTGGTTATTCTGTACGAAAAAACGCAAGTTTAACTAAGAAGAAGACATTTAGATGAGCGTCGCACATGTATTTTACTTTTTAGGTCTCAGTAAGAACAGTCTACCGTTTGTGACCTAATTAAACGTCATGAGATTTTATTCCTAAAACACGAATTTGAGGCGATCTAGTTTAGATTTAGAGGTCAAACTAGAAATCCGTATGGCAACAATTCTAATGAACTGTGACGTCTATTTAGCGATTTATTAGATCTATTTAGATATATTTATTATGTTAGTTGATTTGTATTTAACGATTAAAATAAATCTATACTAATATTATAAAGAGGTAAATAAAGACATTTGTCATGGAAGGTTATAGGCTATATATCATCACGCGAAGACCAATCAATAGGAGCAGAGCACTAATGAAAAGTGTTTCAAAATTGGGGTTATTTTTTCCTCTTGAGAGCTTCCGCTGGGTATTAGCGTTAGCCCAAAGTAACTATTAACGTAAGTAAGTAATGAAGCCACGGGCTGAAGCTAGTTAGTAATAAATTACTACTACAAATCTATCTATCTATATTATAATAAAACTGTAGCAAGGTCAAATCTGTACATTAAATATTTTTTGAAAATTTTGATGGGGGTAGGCTTTGTTGTCGATATAGAAGCCAAAAATAACTCTTTTAAAATTTTTGTCTGTCTGTCTGTCCCTGTGAACGCGCATCACTCTGAAAGTACTGAACCGATTTTGACGAAACTTGGCACAGTGATAACTAATGTTACGAGATTACATTTAGGATATTTTTTTTCTCATAAAACGCAAGGGATTCTCCAGGTTCTGCCTGTTTGTCTGTCCCTTTAAACACGTATTACTTTGAAAGTACTAAACCAATTTAGACGAAATTTGGCACAGTTATAACCAATATTACAAGGTTACATCTAGGATACTTTTTATCTCATAAAACACAAGGGATTCTCCAGGATAACGGACGAAAGTAAAAAAAATGTAGTTCATGATATTCTTGACGAATTTTGGTAAATTTTCTTTGTGCTATATATAGCAGACAGATTAGCTAAAAAATTAAGCTATATTTCCATATGCTATTTAAAAAAAAATAACAAAAAAAAACGACCACCGTGATTCGAACCGTCGGCTCCGTCGAAACATATAAAGCCCCGTACGTTACAACTGAGCTACGCCTACATGACATTTCTGTATGTAATTATCGACCACGTATGAAACATTTATGTAGACGAAACTGTCACTTATGTTGTTACATTTATTTCATTGTATAAAAAAATGTTTGCTAAACAAAGGTGACAAGATTTATTTATTTATCTATACTATAATAAAACTGTAACAAAGCCAAATCTGTACATTACAAGGTTACATTTAGGATACTTTTTGACCCATAAAACGCAAGGGGTTCTCCAGGATAACGAAAGAAAAGAAATTAGTTAATGTAACTAGACTTTTTTGCGACACCTTAGTATAAGAGCCAGCAACGTTGGAAGAACGAGAATTTGAGAAAAGTTGGTTCTTTAATATGAAGATATATTATGCCCTTCCAAACACGATTCAGGATACCTGGTAGCCGGTTAACGTTGTATTTTTTAATGCGAATTACACCTTTACAGATCAACATTTTGATTTATAAATAATTTAAGGAACATTTTTTGTCAGTAACTTTTATAAGTTTAACGTTTATACGTTATTAAAAACATGAATTTTTCACTGCCAGACAATTTTGTTATTGACAATAATGTGCCTGGTGATATTCTTTATAAACAAAATAATTCATTTCAAACCATTTTATTTTTTCCCTTGCAAAGAACATATTTCATTTTGTTAACCAGGCTCTTCCACAATTATGGCTATCTTTATTATACAGCCAGTGTTGCGCTAAGCTAGAGTTATAACTAAGTTATTCTATACATAGGTTTTGGTAGGGGGTAGAGCCACGCTGAAGCTATTACTGGTTTCAGGATGAATGGGTCGGCTCGCCCGGGGTAGTACCACCCTCTAACAAAAAGCCGACGGGAAGTAACAATGCTTGCATTAGTGCGTTTCGTTCGATTAGTGAGAGCACCGGAGAGGCCCACCTCTCTTCCCCTTCCTCCTCTCCCCTTCCGCTTCCTCCCCCTCCAACACAGGTTGGCAAGGCACTTACGACTCTCCTGGTGTTGCAAGTGTCTATGGACGGTAGTTATTACTTAACACCAGGTGACCCACCTGTCCGTTTGCCTCCTATGACATAAAAAAATACATTATATTTTTAATTTACCCTTTTTTATGTTGAAATAAAATAATATTAAAAAAAAGTGTGTGTGTGTACTTATGTACACGCATTAGAAGTTATACTTCTTTGGCGTAACAAGTAAAAATCTTTTCAAAAATTTTATCTTGCGCCTTATTCTACGTTTGTAGAAAAAACGACACTAACAATAAAAAAAAGGTATTTAATACAATGAAAGTTTTAATATAAAGAAATACAAACAACAAATACAAAGAAACAAAATGTTGACTATAGCTAACTTCAGGGTGTCGGTTTTTCGTGACGGTGTGTGCGCGCAACGTAAAAATTTACTCTCATCATTTTTTTGTTACGGTGTGCGCGTTCATCGTAAAAATTTACTCTCATCATTTTTCCCTAACGCGCCAAAAGAAATATAACTTCAATAAAATTACAGATATCTTAACATGGTTTGAACATACTTCTTTATTTACAAAAAATTGCATCGGGCACATTATTGTTAATATCAAAAATGTCTGGCAATAATAAATTCACGTTTTAGTAGCGTTTAAAAGTTAGTGAAAAACAAAACATTCTAAAATTATATAAAGTTCAATATTTTTGCCTGTAAAGGTTTACCGGCAGCCAATTCGCTGTCGAAACCGTTGCCTAGCTCTTAGACAAATAGTCACAGGCAAGTGACAGATGACACATGTTGCTCATATCTTTTTAATATTTATGTTTTTCTTTAATACAATGTAGTGTGAAAAGGTTTTAATACAAGTTGAAAATAGTTATGATGTCATTCAGTGTTTAATTTATCATTATTTATTTTATGAATATATTTTAACGTTTAAATTACAATTTAACTCTATCAACTTGATATTTTATAATGTAAACTATACTGAGCGTATAGTAAACGCCTACAAAAAAGGGAAAGGAACTACGTTCCAACTGGAGGTCCATGGACCTCTCAAGCTTTTTTTACATTACTGCCAATATACGTAGGTTAGTTTTTATTTTAATTGAACCCGGTAGATGATGTTACGAACGGGTTGTAGGCTTATTGGGACAGAAGTTACTGGGACAACGTACTGGGAAGACATTTATCGGCAATATATGTAGGTTATTTGTTATCTTAATTGGACCTGGTAGGTGATGCTGCGAACGGGTTCAAAGCATATTTTAAAATATTTCTCACATACCAACTGGGTATATGTTTGGGTGAGTCCCTGGATAGTTGGGATTCACAATTTGAAACAGTAGGTATCGCTGCAATCGGGTTTTGAGATGTATTTAGATTTTTCGCGTTTAAAAGTACAATCGAAACCGGTAATAACCGATTTGGTGCAGACGAAGTCGCACGGGTCAGCTAGTAGTAAAATAAAGTAGTAGAATAAATTACTCTTTGATTTGTTTTACAATACAACAATGTCTCATATTATTTTATCTATAGAATAAATGACACTTTATTTTAATTATATGAGGAAAGTATGAAATCTGCCTTTTTTACTTTACCTACCTACTGTTTTCTTCTGTTTTTTATTAGCGAGTTGTTGTTTTTTACTTTGTTGAGGTTGGCAGCACTGCTATATACTGAGATCTTATTTCTTGTCAATCTTGTCTTTGGCAGGAGTTCTTGGCGGGATTTTGGTCTGTCATGCAGTAGATTTTATATTTTATTCATAATCTTGTGTTACTTGACTCTATATTGTGTTAAATTGTTGGTATTTTAAGTAATATAGTTCGTTTATTGTACACAAGTGAAGTGAATGGAAAATAATACCACGGACCATAAATTCTGAGATGCCACAAAAACTCCCTGGAGGGTTTTAACAAGAGAGTCACCATCTTCTTGGAACATTGAATTAACTACTCGACAATGGAAATTAACAAACACTCTCGGCGAGACAAGCGAAATAATTCAGACTAAGAAGTTGGTTAGTACAATGAGATTAAGATAAAAAATAAGGATAAAAGAATATGTACGAAATATTATATAGAAGATTTAGCGTTTATGCCTTTATATTAACTTGGACACGGAAGAAAATTGGTTAAAGGATACATAAGAACTACCTATATTGACAACTTCAGAATTGGCTGTATGGATTAATACCATCGCCTGTCCTATTGGACGAATATTATTACTACTGTCTCGGGCTGTTGATATTGTAAATATCGGATTTTCGATTTATCGATATTTACAAAAATTTCAATATCGGGCTTCGATATATATAAAAAAAATCGATATATATCAGCTTTATTAAAAAAAAACGAGTGTAAATCCCCTTAACATTGATTTACCGTTTTTAATTGAGTATATTTGTACAATTTATAACATAATTTTTTTTAATGTTACATTACAGTTCTAAGGGTTACTTGCACAAACGTTATTCAACCATATTGATAATTGTCATCATTAATGTTTTATCTAAATAGGATAATTATGTGTACCAATATTTTTCAGTCCATCAGTTATCAAGTTTTTTAAGTAGTGGTGGTCTACTGGTTTGACCGGTGGAATATCATTACGATGTCTGCAGGTTCAAACCCCGGCGTGACTACAACGATTTTTTCAAAATTCGTGTATATTTACTAATTTAAACTGATAACACTATCAACTGACCGTAAATGAAAACATCGTGAGGAAACCTAAACCTGAGAAATGTTCTCGTTCACTTTATGTGGGAAAACATACAACTGTGGATTACTCAGATTGAAATGGCCAATACGTCGTGGGCTGGTGTGGTGATTATGCACATACATTCTTTCGGGAAGAGGCCTATGGCCCTGCTGTGGGTCTGTTACAGGCTGATGAATATTTTTAAGATGAGTTGTTTAAAATACTCGTTACTTTATATGTTCAGCTGTTTCACTACTAAGATTACTATACTACAAGCTTACTCCAAACTACGGTACCTCTGTTCATTGCTCTAAAACGACGACAGCGTAGACAATAATGGAAGGAATAGAATAAATGCAGGATGCACGAAATGGCAAAAGATGTTAAGAGTATCTTGCGTTCCACAAATGCACTTGAAGCTCATGGGGCAGTTACATAAAACTATTATAAGTCACAGTGATACTGCTTGCACCTAAGTGCTGGGTTATGAAAGAAACGGATGAGAAGAAACTGTACGCGGCAGAGATACGATTGTTAAGATGTGTGGTGTAACTAGAATTGATAAAATACAAATGTATCAGATAAAGTTTGAAAACATCACTAGACAGCTAGACACTAGAAGCTGAGCAATAATAGGTTAGCATGATACGGGCATGTCATAAAGAGAGATGAAAGACTTACAACTAGAATAGTTTAAAGTATAAAGGTGGAGAGACATAAGAGATCGAAAAAGGTATGGATACGGTGTGTGAAAAATAACATGGGTATAAAAGGTGTGAATTCTGAGATGATATCTGACAAAGAACAGTGGAAAAGAAAAACATAATGTATCGCTCAACCTAGGTGGGACAACGGTAAGATGATAATATATATAATAAAAACCATCGCCCGCTGATATCCAAATATTAATATCGATATATCGCCTTAAAATTATTACTAATAAATATCGGTAATTTAAACTAAAAACATCAATATTTTGATATATCGATATTTTATCAACAGTCCTACTACTGTCTGTGGCAGTCTGTCTCTGTGATCCACTGTGATCAAATCCGTGGTCATGACAACCAAAATAGACATGATTGTAAATTAATTGGTAAAATGTTATTTTTTAATCTTTGGTCTTTTCTACAGTGGTATTTGCGACCTTTTATCAAATGGTTCTTAAGGAAGACAACAAGATTATGTGAACTGCAACGAATATGTTACGGAGATAAACCTGGGGCTCATAGGACGTGCAATGTAGAGAAATCGTTAATGTTATCTCGTACCAAGGACGTGATAGAAGTTGTATCGTTTTTGGATAATATGGTTTTTGAAAGAAGATTCGTTCTTCAAAACTTCCACGATATACTTGACCCAGCAGTCGCCATTATAGTCAGAGCAAAAAGAATTAATTTAAAATTGCACAGTCGCTTCGCAGTGTCTTTTAGGAGATGCCTGGAACAAATCTGGTGTTATAAAAACCTGGTTAATGAAGTGGAAGAGTTACGCAGAACACAGTTTGACAGTACTAATCCAGTACATGAAGAGAAGTTGCTAAAGTTATGGTCTCTATTAATGCCTGAAGAAGTATTGGAATCACGTTTGACAAAGCAATGGCAGACTATTGGTTTTCAGGTAATTAAATATGGATGTATGTATATAATGAATGTAGAGTTCTTTTAAGTCCCAATTACATCAAAATTACTGACTATTACCATTATTCAATGTGAAATTTTTCATAAATGGTGTTAGGCTACTGATCTTTTGAATTTCATTGACACTGCCATTTTTTTTTTATTTTGTATCGATTTTTTCTCTCATCCATTTCCTCCATCCTTCATCCATTCAATCTCAGGAACTACAGGTCCGATTTGAAAAAAAATTCTGTGTAGAGATTATCGAAGAAAGCTGTAGGCTATATATCATCACGCTAAAACCAATAGGAGCACCAATGAAGAATGTTTGAATATTGTTCTTTTTTCCTTTCGACAGCTTCCGCCGCGTATAAGCGTTAAACCAAAGTAACTATTCCACGTGGACAAAGCTGCTGGCAAAAGCTAGTTCTGAATATAGGGAAGATGTTATATTTAATTTCACTTATACCCATCTATACATTACAAAACTGCTAATCCCCAATAAGTCTACAGTTTCTACCTATTTACCAGAGGTAGAATTATTTAAATCTTTGTGTCTATTTCAGGGTGATGATCCAAAAACCGACTTCCGAGGTATGGGACTGCTCGGTTTAGATAACCTTTTATTCTTTGCATCCGAATATCCTCAAGTCTCAAGACATGTATTGAGTCACTCATGTCATCCAAAATATGGTTACACATTCGCTATTGTAGGCATAAATCTTACTTCAATGGCTTATTATCTACTGAAAGATGGTTCTGCTAAAACGTACATGTTTAATGCTAAACATAACTTACCTAACATAAATTTATTTCATAGGTTTTATTGCTATCTTTTTTATGAATTTGACAAAATGTGGATCGAGTCAAAGCCACAGAACATAATGGAATTTTCAATTATCTTCAGAAAGTTTGAAAACGCTGTCCGACTCATATTAGCTGATCCTGCATCAGTTTTTAGAATAAATTTAATAGTGGATACTATTTAAGTTTCTTACATAATATATCTAATATATTTCTGCACTGCTAAATATGTAACAAAAGCATGATAGCTTTTACCATGACATATTAAATAAAAGATTAAAGGCATAATTACATAGTTTTTAGAAGAAACCGCTGAACTAGTAGAATATGTGATGTGTTTACTAATAATTATTAGTGACAATACTTTTTCCAAGCTGAAATTGTCTGCAAATTGAATGAAGTCAGTTTTATAAAAATGAGCTTGTTTGACCCATTGTTGGCACTTTTTTGGATTTTTTTTTAAATCACTATATGTAAAATTAGCGTTAATGTAGTTATCTTTTTGAAGTTGTAAAGTTTAGAACAATTTAGAGTCTAGACTATACTTATGTATTACTCATATAACTATTTTATGTTACTTTAACTATGAATAATGTATTAGTAAATTTGACACAGTATTAGCCACATAGTCAGACCAAATAGAATTAATTTAAAATGACATGGTACTATTATAGTGTATCTTAGAAGACACCGGAAATAAATATAGTTAAAGAAGTGGAAGAATTATAGATACAAGTCGGTGTGCGACCATCATGGGTTACGACAGGCATAAGACGTGTGAGGTACCACGTCTTGCCCTACCCACTAGATCACCCTCCCCCATTAAAAATCTAGAGTACCTAATCCCAACCAACATCTGGCATCCCGTAGATCAATTGCACACGAAATTGACCTATAGGCTAGACAGTTTAATTGGACACATAGATCCTATTTATATATTAATTCACTGGCTATGATACAATAATTTGGACACATTTGGTATAATTTATTTAATAGTACAATTACTATTTATAAGTAAGTCCTGGCACTCTATGTTCGTAGATGGTTATTAATATTAAGTTGTAGAGAAATTACTTAATTTATTTTGTATGCTTATTCTTGTTAAGAGAATCTTATGGACATTAAAAACCATTCTTGTATCCAAACATTCTAAAATTATTTGATATCTCATATAAAGCATATGCATATAAGCATTTTAGGTGTTGCATAACTCAGACATAGAATTCACTATGGACATCTAGTATTATAAAACGTATAAACATATTTATAATAGATATATTTTAGAAGTTTGTATTCATTAGGACTTTATTACATTTATCCTGTAAAATCCAATTAGGCCTACTTTATTTAACTATGAATAAATTTTTAAAAACTAGTGCAACAATGATAATAGAGGAAGCAACAGAGCGTTTTCCGCAACTGTAATCCAACCAAAGTTCCTTAAAAATTGTCATCTCTGCCCTCTGAGAGATGGCTAATTGCATTGTTTTATTATTGTTATAGGGGCAAAATTTATAGCATGAACCCCTAATTGAATCCAAAATAGGAAAATATTAAAATAATTTATTCCTTCACAACATTTCTTTATTGTTTACAAAAAGAATAATAAAAACATGTAAAAAATAAAATAGGATTTTCTTGTAAAATAACCTAGTTGTTGCTATTTTTGCACTTAAATCTTACACCCCTATTCGTCCAGTATATAGAAATGTGAAGCAAATAAACTGTTTCATTTACTTTTTTTGTCTTTCTTAGCATCTTTAACTGGTCGTGACCTACCAGCTTTAACTATAGCAATAAAAGCAGTTAAGACTACTAAACCAAATCCAGCTACACCTATTTGCCAAAGCCATGGATGTTCAGCAAGAATTTGTACTCCAAAGTCGATACTCCATTTAATCATTTCAACAGACCAATCCACAATGTCATCACTGAAACAAAATAATAATTATAAAATTGGAAAATATGATTCTTTACATAAAATATTCCGATCATACGTACAATGGTGAAGCCAGTGATGGCACAGGTTCTCCTTTCATATTCTTATACCAATCTTGAGCAAATGCAACAAAAGTTTTCACATCATATTTAGGCAAGTCATATCTATAGACTTTACCAAGTCGGAAGCTGCAAAATAACAATTTTCTTTTATAAGAATGGAAACATCATTTTGTCTGTTACCAAAATTATTCTGTAATACAATGTTTTTTTTAAATAGAACAATAAACTATAATTGAATTGAGAGGTCATAGTTCTGATCTCTGCATAATACAGATTTGAATGAGGAGTATAATTGTTAGATCTGCCTTGATGTTAAATATATATATGTCTGTTTGTTTATTACAATACAACCAACACTTACTTTGAAATTTAACAAGCATGAATTTGTGTCGAAGTAAGTTATCAATAAATTTTTCCTTTCAAATATCTTTATATGTTTTTCATTTGTACAATATGAATAGTCATTAAATAAATTTCTGGATCTTAGAAACAGAGACAAGTATTTTCTGACTTATCCCCTAACGATTATGGTTGCTTCTAACGTACAGACTTAAAGTGAATTATTTTATATATAAACAATAAATCTGTTTTTACTTATTACATTACCGCCAAATACAACCAAAACAACTATACTTACAAAAGGAAAGTCGGTAATTTAGTTACTTGAAATCTCTTAGCAGTATTCAAACCGGCAAGGTTTGCATCAATTCTAGCAACATTGATGCGACCTCGGAGACTGGCACCTACACTCTCCCATACTCCATGCAACCTCTGACAATCAACACAAGAAGCTCCATAACTGAAATAAATGAGTTAAAAATAGGTAATTTTTAACCATAAGATTTTTACATAAGAAAATCTATATATAAAAGATACTGTACACAGAGGTGAATAAATATGTCATTAGTAATTCTTTTGCAATTTACATAACTCATATAATTATAAGTATGTCAGGTTTATACAGGTGTTTAAAACTATTAGACTAAAGACATGTCAGACTAGTGAATTTTTCATTGTAATTGAGACATGAACTGATGAGATAAATAAAATAAGCCGCCTTCGATGTGAAAAACTAATAAGGCACTAAAAAGCGAAAAATAACTGAATTATTAAATTAACCAAATTAAATAAAAAATATTGATATTTGCGCCTTAATTGCCTTAATAGTTTTTCACATTGAAGGCTGTTAATTTTTTTTATTTTTCCATTTTTAGTGTGCATAAATATATCGGGTTTCTGATGGGTATAATAAATCGGTTCCAATTTCACAAAAATACGTAAAGACGAAGTGGGCGTAAATCAAATAAACGATTTTCACCCCCTTAGGGGTTGAATATTTTCTTCAAAGTTATATGGGAGCACCTCTGAATATAACCGATTAAAATCGGTTCGTAATTGACAGAGATATAGATTAACATACATTAAAAAAAACAAGCGAATGTAGTAACATCCTCCTTCTTCGAAGTCCGTTAAAAAATAAAATAAAAACCACCGTTGCCCATTGTTGACAATGGGAAGTTAACAGAGAAGAATGATCATCAAAGAGTGATGAAAACTACTTACAACATGACAAACCAATCTCCTGTAGTTGCACCAGTAGCAGCTTGTGTTATATGTTCAAATATTTTATCAGTTAGTTCTTTAACTGCAGGTGACTGATTTTTCTCAAAGAAACCATATATTTCATTGTCATCTAATTCACCTGTAATTTGTAACAGAATATTTATATCGTTTATAAATTCTGTTTTTTTAATTCATATATTTTACTTGCCGAAACCAGTAATGGCATCTGTTTTGTTTAATATCTTGACAATATATTTCTTGTACACCAAATGCATACTGCTTGTAAAAATTTATAGTGTTTTAATGCTGTTATAATTTTATATTAAAGGAAGGAAGGATTATTGTGATCTTTTTTTTATATGAACCCGAACGTCTTAGATGTAAAATAAAATTGATCACAATTTATCCAGTACTTTTTCAGTGGTACGTGCACAAGTGCAAAACTATCATTTTATTTATAGACACCCACAATTCATTTTAAAAATGTCATAACATTACCTATATGTACCTATATATACTAGAACAAATTACATTGGAGTATATAAAGCATGAGTAAAAGTTGAAACATGTTAAACCGAGATTTCATTACTTATTACATTCAACTACTTATTGAGTACATTAAGTTATTACATGTAAGTGGTAAAATATCTATACATATAAATATGTATTTATTAAAAAATAAATTATATCCCTTACATACTAATATGTGTTGTTAAAAAACTAACAGAATAAGACTGGGAGAAATGGATTTCAATATATGTTCATAAATTTCAGTAACAGAACAAATAGTATATTATTGTCAATTTAATAAATTAATTACAATATTTCAAAGTTTTATTCTTACCACTGTATAAAAGTGGAATGCCATGTCTAAAGAAGACAAGTGCAGGTTCTTTAGCTGGATTATAAAGTCTTGCCAGATGGCTATTGGTAGCTTTCACACTTAAAGCACTTAGCTGTTTCTGGAAATCTTCATGTAAATTATCAAAATGCTTCTCATATTCTTTACATGGATCACAGTTTGGCTTTGCTGAAATAATTGTCAATGTAAATGTAATAATTTTGGAATAGTGTGCACCCTTTATTACGTCGTTCGTTATGACGAACAACTTCCTATAACATAGAAATTAGTTCAATTTAGTTGGTTTTATTTATTCTCTTCCATCCGTTGAAGGCAAACTCTTTATAGCGAAAAAAGTGGTCAGTCCCTTGAAATATGTTATAAAGACTACAATGTATATGTTTACGTATATAACATAAAACATCAATTTGCCGGTAAATATTTGTGCAATGTGTTTTGTAATTTGTTTTATTATTACTGTAAAATATTTATTTGCAGAAAAAAATCGTAAAAATAGATTAACCACTTACTAAATAAAACAATAAGTTTCTCTTCATCTCTTATAAGTTCTAAAAGGTCGTCGTCGTTTACACTTTGTAAAGTTTGGCTTTTAAGTTCTTTACATGCTACTAACAGAAGGAGGATACAAATTTTAAAACACATTTTCATTTTTAAATTATCTTATGTTTACAATTGTAATAAGTTTTAACATAAATATATATTTTAAACAGTGGACATTCGTAAATAAACACGTTTACTTTTACTTCAAAGACAATTTACATCTTCTGTTTGACAAGCACAAACTAATAAGAGGATAGGTAGTTACTATATTACTTATTATACTCTTTGATAGGTAGCCTACCAAGGATACTATAATATTTGACAATTAATGAAGTAGGGATACAAATGATACATCGATGTTTAAAAAGTTCGAATTTTAAATATATACAATAATATTTTAACATTGATGTTAGAAACTTTAAACCCTCAACATTAGTGATGCATCGGCCCTTATAAATGAAGGTGTAGGCGTGTGGCCATTAATATTGTCTCTGGCCTTTTTGGAAAGCGAACGACTTATTCGATGTGACAGACGGCTATATATTTTTTCTCAACGTACAAGTCCGTAATTAAAAGTCTCGATTGCAAAATCAGTGTTTAATTTATTACACATATATCATATTGAACACGCCCCAAAAAAGTATTATGAACGGAGGTTCATCTCATAAAGTAGCGTAATTTATTGTATTTGCCGCGTATTATCATTTTCTCAGTCACATATGTACACTAACTAATATCTTGTCATCACTCTCAATCGTTCGACATTTATCGACGGCTATTGTCGATATGCTCATTGTCTACTAAGACACTAAACGAAGTCAGTAAGAAGCTATGATAAAAAACCAGAATACTATAAATTAAGTGCATTCATAAGTAAATAACAATAGAATTCATAAACAATACTATCGTACTATTAGAATTGATAAACTGAAGTTACAAAAGATCATAATTATAAATGTTATTTCTATATTCTTTGTTTCCATAGATATCGATAAAAAATAACAATCGTCAAATGGGAACGTCAATTTTTTTGATTTATTGAAAACAGTTTACTTATATTTCATTACTCTATAATAAGAGTAAAAGAAAGAAAAATTAATTTCTATTTAGAATGAAAAAAACAATAAATATTGGAACAAATACTAATATTTTTTATAATACTCGATATTTCTTATTTTATTTAGCACTTTTACTAACACGCTTTTATTAGCTTCATCTGTATCACGATCACGAACGATCAGATTTAATTCAAACTGCACACCTGTCAAAGATCGATGACAATGCAATAATCCGAAAAAAAAGTTAAAAAAAATTTAACTAAAAAATGAAAAATAAATAATAGTTTAAAAAAATACGCTTTCATAAATAATCCAACTAAAAAACAGAAAATAAAATTTCATAAATTTGGATTAAGAATAGTGTAAATTAAAAATAAATGTATATTTTTGTAAAAAGTGACAAAAAAAATGATAAAAATACTGATATCTGGAGGTGCTGATATTAACATGTTATATTGAAATAAAATTTAATAAATTTGGATTACGAATAGTGTAAATTAGAAATAAATGTATATTTTTTTAAAAAGTGACAAAAAAATTATATCTGGAGGTGCTGATATTAACATTGCATGTTAACATTAAATTTTATTTTCTGTTTTTAGTTGGAGTTTTTATGAAAGCGTATTTTTTTAAACTATTAAATATTATATATAAATAATATATATAATATTATATAAATATAATAATAATATTAATAATATAATTAATATTAATATTAAATTTTTGAAAAATTGTTTTCTCTCGAGTTCTTGACTCGGTTTAGTTCCTAACTCCCGCCCTGAATCCTTCAGGGAAGAGGAGGTTCGGTTTCCCTTGAATTTATGAACACGGTGTCTCCTAAAACTTTACTAATTATTGTGCATGTGTGTATGGCTGCTTGTTTTTGTAGTATGTGTATGTTTATGTTTGCTTCTAATTTATCTATGTATCTATGTATGCTTTTTGCTACTACGCCTGTTGTGCCTATTACTATGGGGATGGTTTCTGCGTGTGTATTCCAGAGTCGGGTTAGTTCTACTTTTAAGGGGTGATATTTACTAAGCTTTTCTATTTCTTTTGGTCCTATATTGTAGTCAGATGGTACGGTTATGTCTATTAGGTAGGTTTTATTTACTGTCTTATTTATGTATATTATGTCTGGTCTATTGTGTGTTATTGTAACGTCCGTCTGTACTGGTATCTCCCACATTAGTTTCGCGGACCAACCTGCTAATGCTTTGACTCTTTGGCTTAAAATTTTAATAGCCTTGTCATGGTCTATATAATTAAATATATTGTACTTTTCATAAAGTTTATCTTTAATTTTCATCATTCTTCTGCTATTGACTCCTCTCTTAATTTCCACTAATCTACCTAGTTCTTTTCTAATGCCTTCAAGTTTATTTTTTATTCTTGTTTTCCACGGGGGATCACTTCTGGGTTTTATTGTAGTACGAGGTATATATGGCTTTTGCCCATTGGCAGTAATGAGTGTCTTTGCTGCTGCATAAATTATGTTATTTAGTTCTCGTAAGGTGTTATGTGTATCAAATAAATTGGGAATGTATGTATTGATTTTACCTAAATTACTGATGAACATTTTATTGAATTTTGGTTTTGGTAGACAAGGTCGGTCTGCTATATCTGTCTCCTTTGTTTCTGACAGCACTTGTAAAAACTGTAAAATAATTGCCTCGGGTTCATCTAGACTATGTGTGTTTTGTGCAAATGTGTCCTGGGTATGTATATCTGTAGTAAAGGTCTCTATTCTATCTAAATTATGCTGATTTGAATGTATCTCTGAAATCTCATTGTCCGATATCTGGTTAGCATGTATGTGAGCAGAAACATTGATATTTTCTGTGGGTGTATGTTCCGGTATGTCGGTTAGTATAGATTGTGTGTTGTTCACTAAGGATGGTGGTGTTATTGAAGTTGTATTGTTGTCAGATAGATTACTGTTTGTTTCACTATTGGATTGTTCTGCTTTTATTTGAATTTCCTGTAATAACTGTGTTGAAATCCACTTTCGTTTGATTATGCTTCGAGCTTGGTTGGATAGTGTGTTGCCTGTGAATTTATGTATCTTAGGGTTATTTGCATTTCTTTCTTTAAAATATCTTTCTAAACGTTTAATAAAACCTACTCCTTCTGCCTTAGCCTTAAAGTAACAAAACATTAATTCGTGTATCTCTTCTGTTGACCACTTTCTTCGCGAATCGTTAATATCTACTGAACTTGGCATGGTCTCTACCAATGGACCGGCAGAGCTAGTGGGAAGTTCCCCGCTCTGCAAAGTTTCATCGGTGTCTCGGATATGGTCGGCTGTGGTACTTTCGGGTTCCCCGGCTCTCGCCCGCCTGTTCAACGAAGAGCCACTGACGGTCCGTATACTGTCACATCCAGCGTCAGCTCCAGACATGCCCCGACGATCACCCTCGGGCAGCGGCATTAATCGTTTACTTTTAAGGTTTCTTTTCTCCATATCTATGGGTGGTTGCCAGGGCCCTTTTGGTCAACTGGATAGTAATTTCGTTTCAGATGTCCGCCTCTCACGTGGCTTAGATGTTTTGCGCGGACGTGGGGTTGGGCTTTGAGAGGCATATTAATATTATATTATATTATTATATATAATATTATATTATATTTTTAAATATTTGTATCGATTAGCAAAAGTAAGAGAAAATAATATAAGAGATATTACACACGTTAAATGTATAAAAGACGATGGAGGAAAAGTTTTGATGAATGATGAGGACATAAAGAGTCGTTGGAAGAAATATTTTGAAAGACTGATGAATGAAGAAAATGACAGGACCGGAGAGTTAGAGACCGTACCGTCAAATTTAGGCGTTGTACAAGAAATAAGTGAGGATGAAGTAAGAAAAGCTGTGAATGGTATGAAAAACGGAAAAGCCGTTGGGCCAGATGGCATACCGGTTGAAGTATGGAAGTTTTTAAAAGTAGATGGGTGGATGTGGCTGACTTTATTTTTTAATAAGATATTGCTAGAGGAAGCGATCCCAAATGAATGGCGCGATAGCGTAATAGTGCCTATCTTTAAGAATAAGGGTGATGTGCAGGACTGTAACAATTATCGAGGAATAAAGCTGATGTCACACAGTATGAAGATTTGGGAAAGAGTGATAGCGAGACGAATAAGAGATGAGACTGAAGTGACTCCGAATCAATTTGGGTTTATGCCTGGACGTGCGACATCTGATGCCATTTTCGCACTTAGGCAACTGTGTGAAAAATACAGACGTGTACATAAGAATTTGCATATGGTGTTTGTTGATTTGGAGAAGGCATATGATCGAGTACCCCGAGATGTTCTGTGGTGGGCACTGAAAAAAAAAAGAGTGCCTGAGAAGTACCTACAACTTATTCGTTGTATGTACAGTCAAGCCAAAACACACGTTAGGTCCGAAGCTGGAGTTACCGATAATTTCAATGTGGCTGTAGGTTTGCACCAGGGTTCAGCTTTAAGCCCTTATTTATTCCTTCTTGTTATGGATGCGTTAACATCAGACATACAGGAGGAGACACCCTGGTGTATGCTGTTTGCTGATGATATTGTTCTTGTCGGCGAAGATGCTACCGAGGTCCAGAGTAGGCTGGTAAAATGGCGAGAAAAACTGGAGAATGTTGGTTTGAAAATCAGTAGACTAAAAACTGAACATTTGTTTTGCGACTTCGGTGGTCCATCCAGCTTTTCTCCTATAGCTTTAAATGGTATAGCCTTACCAACCTGCTCTGATTTCCGGTATCTCGGTTCTCTGATCCAAAACGATGGTTGCATAGACAAGGACGTGAGGAATAGGATAAATGCAGGGTGGATGAAATGGCGAAAGGTGTCTGGTGTCGCTTGTGACCCACGAATGCCCTTGAAACTCAAAGGGAAGGTGTATAAAACTATTATAAGACCAGTAATGTTGTACGCATCTGAGTGCTGGGCGACTAGAGAGACGGATGAGAGAAAACTACATGTGGCAGAGATGCGAATGTTAAGGTGGATGTGTGGTGTAACTAGAATGGATAAGATTAGGAATGAATATATCAGAGGAAGTTTGAAAATAGCACCAGTAACAGACAAGTTAAGGAGTAATAGGTTAGCATGGTATGGGCATGTTATGAGGAGAGATGAAGACCATGTAACTAGAAAAGCTTTGAGTATGACGGTCGATGGATATAAGAGTAGAGGAAGACCGAAAAAAGGATGGATGGATTGTGTGAAAAATGATATGTGTGTAAAAGGTGTGTTAACTGAGATGACATCTGATAGGCGAGCGTGGAAAAGGAAAACATGTTGTGCCGACCCTACTTAGGTGGGATAAGGGTAAGAAGATGATGATGATTTTTTTAAACTATTATTTACTGACTTAAAGTTTATAACTTGTTAGTTTGTTGAAATAAAAACGCTACTGTTATAAAAAGTTGATTACTAATTATATATATGTACCTAAGTACTATTGTACAATTTCGTGGACTGTACTTCATAATGTAATAACACTTCCAAAGAGATTTTTCATCAAAGAGTCTTATTTAATCTTATTAGTGTCCACTTCATGGGTGGGCTATGAGAATCGAATTCATCAGGGTGCGGCGCCAAAATTTAGGAGTGACATTTTATATATAAAAAATGTATATATATATATATATATATATCTATGTGTCTAATTCAAGGAACTTATAAGTAAACAACTTATAAATTCCTTGGTCTAATTATAATACAGATGTTTTTAAATTACTTTTCATAATATTTTAAGACCTTATGTTATATTTCATACCTCTTTTAAAAGTTATGAATACTTATGTACACTAATTTCAACTTTTGAGAATATGTATATAATTAACATTTAAAAGATATAATAACGGGTAACTATTTGTTTCTTTGGCTTAATCGATAGAACCCGTGCTAGTAATCATAACTACTGAAATAATTACTGTTCACTGAAACAGATTATTTTGACCGATCTAATAATTACAGTTCATATAAAAAAGCTAATTTTAATTAATGTCGAATATAAAATTGTAACCAATACAATGTAACAATTTTCTCAACTCTGATCGATTGCTTTCTTTCCAAAAGTAAAACTTTGGTCGTTCTGGAAGTGACTTCAATGAATAAACATTGGATGTACAATATAACAAGTTCCATATATCAAAACTAAATGATCCTGATTTTTTTAAATATTAAATATTTTTGAGAGTTGGTAACTCTGTATGTTGTCAAAATAAATAACAATGACGACTCCTACTCCTGATACGCCAGAAAACTTTGATCAGGTATTTCTTCTTTGTATTTGAAAACGTATTATAAAATGCATGAGAGATTTAACAAAATATAAACATATTTTTGAAAACTATTCGATTCACAGCATTATTTTCCAGACAAAGTGATGTTATTCTCATTAGTTGTTATCCACCTATAGTTTCTCATATTTATGTTATGTCTTCATGATTATTTTGTATGATGAAATTACGTATAAGACATAAATAATAAATTATTATTACTAAAATGGTTTTATAAATCTTGCATGTACTACTGAATGGATTATTATATGGATCTGAATGTATTTTTGACAGTTCGATGAAGATACTGAAGAACAACAACTCGGTGGTTCTGCTTATGGTCGAAAAAGGCTTTTTAGCAAAGAATTAAGATGTATGATGTACGGATTTGGAGATGACCAAAACCCTTACACTGAAAGTGTTGATTTTCTTGAAGATTTAGTTATAGAGTTTATTACAGAAACTACTCACAGGTAAGTTTAATTGCTTCCATCTAATACTTACTTATTTGGAATTTGACATTTAAAAAATACAAAAATAAGTAGATGGTTGTAGGTGGTAGAGCCACGCTGAAGCTATTGCTGGTTTCAGCATGAATGGGTTGGCACATCCGGGGTACTACCACCCTCTCATAGAAGACAGATGTGAAGTAACAGTGCTTGCATTGTTGCGTTTCGTTCGGTCAGTGAGAGAGCCAGAGGCCCACCTCCCCTTCCCTTTCCTCTCCTCTCCCCCTCCCTCCTCTTCTCTCAAACACAGGCTGGCAATGCACTTTCGACTCCGATGGTGTTGTTAGTGTCTATGGATGGTTGTGATGACTTAACATCAGGTGACACACCTGTTGGTTTGCCTGCTATGACATTAAAAAAAAAAGGGTGAAACAAGGTTTCTGGAATTTAAATTTTTGTTTATTATTAATAAAATTATGGTCATGAAAAGTTTTGTAAAATTATTATATATTATACAAAATTTCAAAGTATTTTTTTTATAATCTCAACAGATTTTAATGACATTTTATAGACAAGAAGTACCTATGTATATAAAGGTACCTATTATTATCAAATAAATAAATAATTGTGATGCTATACAAAAAATATATATACATCTGTAAAAAGAACAATATATCAACTGATGTTAATAATGAAATTATCCATAAAACTTGGAAATCATCAATATAGCAATTAAATTTTGGAGATTCATATACTCTTTTGCATAGAATTATGTAATGCTGAATACATGATAGAAAACACAGTTGATTCATTTTTAAGATAAAGGGAACGAATTAAGGATCAAACCTAATGTATGTAAATGTGAAAATATGTTTGAATGTTTACCCATCAATTAGGTTCCAACTTCTGGGTGCATTTTAAATAATTAATAATATAATAATTGTATGGAGATACTACACTCATTAAATTGAGCCAGTATACAAGTTTCATTTTTATAATTAAGTGTATTATTATCAATTTTAAACCATTTACAAAATACTTTCTAGAGCAATGGAAGTAGGCAGAACAGGCCGTGTTCAAGTGGAAGATATAATATTTTTAGTACGCAAAGACCCTCGCAAATATGCTCGTGTAAAAGATCTGCTAACAATGAATGAAGAGCTCAAGAAAGCTAGAAAAGCTTTTGATGAAGTTAAATATGTTGGTAAGTAAACTGTTGCTGATTGGATTTGCATAATGTTTTTTAAATTACTGTTTGATATAAAATAATAATTTGATTGAACATTTAATTACTAAGGTTGCGATTTACTTGATTAATACTTTAATGATAATAATTTGTGTGATAAATAAAGTGTTTTGAAATTATAGAAGATCAACAATAACAAAATGTGGCCAAAGCAACGACTCCATGCTTCTAGACTGATGCAAGTAACATAATTTAATTTTGACACATTGCTTATTGTGTTTGCACTATGTACTAATTGTGGCCAAAGTATCAATAATTTAGTGTAATTTATGAGTTCACTGGATATATTAACTAACCTTAATTTAAATATGTTTCACTTAATATAACCTTTCCATTTGTTTAACTGTTGATGAAAATTGTTAATGTGGCTGTGTTGTTAGTACACATATGCAGGAACAATATATGCATGAAAAACATTTCATTATTAAAAGCATGTACACAAGCTGCAGCTAAAAGTTATCATAACTTATATTACATTTCATTAAATGATTTATATGAAAATAAATAGCAATATACATTAAATTTGAAGAAAATATCACTCTAATGAATACAATATTGACATCATGAATTTGTATATTAATCAGTGGGCGGTATTATACAATAGTTGAGTAAAATATTATGTGAAATGGAGTAATATGCTGTAATTAATGTTATTAAGTGCTATAAATGTGATGGGTCTTGTGCGTTGATAAGTTTTGTTACAATTCATCACTTTAATAGAAAAGTAATACAATCAGGTCATTTTAAAATATTTTTTTCTAATATGTAATAAAATAAACATATTTTTATCCTGACAAGATTCCATTTATAACTCACATTTATCACTAATATCTGTTTTCTACATAAGAATGTAGTGAAGTCCTTATTTTTAGAAAATAATTTTTTTTATTGTATAACTTTCCTATTGAATAGTGTGTTTACAAGAAAATAATAAAAGTATTTTTTTCTTTCTTGTGTTTCAGAATGAAATCTTGATATTGTAAAAAAATTACAGAAGGATCATTATCATTTTTTGACAAATATGTAACAAACAGGTGATTTTTTTAAATGTTGAAACTACAATATGAATTAATAAGGCAGTAATAATATTGGTAGTGAATAATAAACATCGGTTCTATTACTGTTTTGTCTTTTATTTTTTTTAATAATATGTAGATATGAACATTCTTAAATAGGAGATAGTGGCAAAGAGAACAAAGTAATCTTTTTTTTTAAGGACATTATTTTGAATTCCGAGTATAGGATTGTAGACTGTAAAACTTGGGATTGTAAAACTGAGTGATACACTGTACTTTTCTTTAGGAGAAAAAGAAATAGAGGCACTTTAAAATACATTATATACTTTATTAATTAGTGTATATGCAATGGTATTAGAAAATAATTATTGTAAAAAAATTGTCAAGTAACATTTAAATAATTATATTTGAAACATTTGGATCTAAGTTGTGTTTGATGTAGCTATTATGGGATTTGCCCATTTTCCCTTTGTTATATTTTCAGCCTGCAACCTGCTTTATGCACTTCTTAATCTGTGAATATTTTTTTTCCATTTTGTGATACCTTTGCCTAAAATTACAGAACAATATTTTTTTCCTAATTTATTAATCATTACTAGCCCCTATGTAGTGTTTTACAGAGAATACCGTTAGGTAAATTCATTGTGGACCTAATGGCTTTTCAAATAAAGGGTATGAAAATTATAGGCATTTCCAATTTTTTGCGACTTTTGACGTTTCTAGTAAGTACCCACACCTCGAAAAAGTTTTGGACATGTTGCCAGTCTTTTTTTCAAAATTTAATTCAAATTATCTAAAAAATCAAGGATCTTGTCTAAGAACGTTCTCCTGTAACAGTTACGGATCCAGATCTAAAAAATCTAACATGTTTTAATAGATTTCTCATCAAGGTTATGAAATGAAAGTACCTTATAAATAGGAAAGTATATATTTACGATGTATGAAAACTTACCAAGACCCAATAATCCATAATGTGTCTTAACTTCTTCTAACAGAAGATATAAAAATGTATATTTATTAAATCATAAAAGGAAACAAAAGAAAATTCGATTAAAAATTTATTTGTGCATAATATTAACGCAAAAAATGAATAAGGAGTAACAATATGAATTATATAGAAACACTTTAATATAATAATAGTTTATATAATTTAGAGTTAAGGCCACACAAGTCGTCACATATTGACCAAAAAGGTACTGTCTAACAAAAAGCTCTAATTAAGGGATTTAAAAAAATTTGCGCCTCTGTTTCTATTCACAAAGACGCTAATAACTAGATTTTTACAAAATAAATATATTTTTTCAACTATATGTTTCACATTTAAGGCGACTAGACTTTTAGCGTTTAAAAACTGCCAAAGTCCATACTTTGGTTTCCATTGTAATTCACAAAATTCAAGTAACTCTAAATTTTTAATAGTACGTTATATATTAAATATTTTCTATATAAATAGGCCATTATTTGTGGCAGTGGATTAATAACATTATATATATCTAATTAACTATATTAATTATATTTGTGACTAATATACTCTAAATCAAAAGATTTTTTATGGTATTTATAACATATCGACTGCAGCAAATAATAAATTTGTCTATAAAATCTTAAAGGAGAGTGTTCCTAACGCAAAAATAAATATATCTTGTTCCATTTTACAACATTTAATTATGTTAGTAATAAACGAAAAAACTGTATGAGAAAATAAAGAATTCTCAGATGGATTGTAAAAAATGCAGTTAACTTTTTATCCTTTGCTAACGACGATGTAAAATATCTATATATAATCATTTATTTGAACAGTTTTTCAATGTAAGATTAACTTAAATTATAATGAAATAAATAGTACTAATTAATACAATAGTAACTATTGGGAACTGGTTACAGTTCCTAACAGGCAATTGGAGTCACTAACCAAATGGGAACACCTTATCGATTTAAATCCGGTGTTTATATGGTCGTTCGGATTAGGAAGACGTTTATTGACCCCATAATCATTTATCACATTTTCCACTGTAATCACTTAAAACATAAATACATGCAAGAAAGCATCAATACTAAGCAGTATATTAAATAAGTTCTATATTGGAAAACTATAATCATTTAAATGATTACTTGTAAAACATTAACATTAGGTTTCGAAGGAAAACTCTAAGAAACTTCTTCGTAACAGATGATATAAGAGCAAGTAAAACCTAAATCAGGGTTTGTCATAATGGCGAGCGTGAACACTTGGTGATTCGCCAATTGATCGTAGGGGGTTCACTATTTGATTTTACGGGGTTTGCTATTTGCTTGTAAGGGGTTTGTGACAGAATTTACACTAGCCTGTGACTTAAATTATCCTTAAGTTAATAAAAACCGCATTTCCCACTATGATTACTTTTTTTTAAAGGAATTCACAGTTATTTGTTTCATTTTATAGATGTTATAAAAATGACAAAGCATAAGTAAGCTGTATCGTATTATTTTCTGAATAACATTATCCATATAACTATATTGTTTAGTGTCTTTTAAATATATTTTCTATTTAGTTCATTTTGTTTTTATTTTTTTGTACTCGCATTACTTTAAACATGGCGTCGATAGTTCAATATAACTAGAAACGGAATAATTAAACCAAAAAAATAAATAAGTGTTAACAAAAATAATATAAACTATATTTTGACGTATAAATCCAAATTGAATGTACTCAAATATTCCAAGATTTATATAATAAACAATTTCCAAAAAATTAATCAAATAAATTCTGACATGTTCAAAAATATTAATTGGTAAACCAAAAACTGGATCAAATTGCAAAATCCCAATTTTGTTCAATGTTTATAATCATCATTATGTCGTTATAAAAATCTGCAACAAGATCGGACTGCCCATCCTATAGGATTTTAGTGGACCTTAACAACACGGTAATATTGTTCATTTATTGTTTTCATATTGTGTTATTAATTGTTCTACTAATGCAGCTGATACCTTACACTTAGTATTTAAATATTATATTGCATTTTTTATTACGAAAGTCCATTACTATAAGGTATAATGTCTTAAGATTAACTTAAGATATCGTGCAATAAAAGTGCCAAATTTAACACAAATTATTTTTAAGGTTAGTTTCGACGATATTTTAAATTTGACCTTGACATTTTGAACCACATAACTCCAGGAAAGTTGCCGTTTTTTAAGAGTGGTGACAAAGGATAAAAGAATGGCTTCCACCTTTCCTTTTGTGTGCGTTTTAACAATACTATATCGTAATCATGACGTCGACCTTAAGCAGCTGAATATATACCTTGCTAAATGGTTTTTTATTTGTGACATTGTTTATAAATTACTGGGTTGCGTTATTTCCTTTTCAATAAATTTATTTTCCAGTATACATTCTGAATCGACCCTGAAAAATATAGATATGATAGAGTCATAAAATAAATCGAGAGTACCTATCAATGACATATGTCCAAGTAATGTCGCTAATATATGTTTTCTTTTAATCGGAGGGTGGGTCCATGGCGGATATAATGGCTTTCATCACAGCAGCGGCACATAGAGCAGCGTGAGGCTGCCATTCCTTGCCGCGTGTACCGTCACGATAATCAGATATACCTGTAGAACCAAAAAAGTCATAGTAACATGCCCAATAATAACAATGAACCATCCAAATATGTGTTGTAACAAAAAAATTAAGCCCTGGACTGTCCAAAACCAAAGGGTTTATGTTCCATACACATGAACGTAGACCATAAGGTGCATCATAAGATACACCGGTCAACAGAAAGACAGGCATAGAGAAAGTTAAAAAAAATATTCTATGTACGAAAAAAATCGCTACATATTTAAAAACATGATCTGTCATTTTATGATCGGGGTCGTAAAAAAATCAGGCCGAGGATTTAACCGGCTTCAATTGAACATTTATTATTAAGCCCCGTAATAATTTTTTAACATAAAAGAAATGAAATTATTATTGAACTAGCTGATACCCCCGAGATCTCTGCATAGTCTAATATGATAACAATATATTCTATGTAAAAAACTATAAAAAAAAACAACGCTGGATGCGTAGTGCTGACAAAATCGTTGTTCCATATAACTTACATAGCTTTATAGTAAATGATGCCACCGTATTATTGTTTTAGATAAATAAATACCTAAGAAGTAAAATTAAAAAAAAAAGATATATCTATCCAGTAGTTTTCGGTTGATGCGGGAACAACGGTAGACTTGTATCGTTTTATTTATATAGAAATCCTCAAATTACTGGAAATAATTTGAACTCGACTTACTCGAAATAATTTGAACTTTATATCTAACTAGCTGTTACCCGCGACTCCGCACGCGCTTTTTAAAAGTTTATTAAAGAAATGTAAAATTGTAAGTGGGTGTGTACATTACAGAAACGCTTTTTCAAAAACATTTGTAACTACGATACGAACGCCATCTACTGTAACATGTAACGTGTACATTAGATATATGAATACTAATAGTATATCGAATGGGATGGGATTTATCATCAGCAACATACCTGGAACTTCAACCTACCATATACCAAACTCAGTGCTCACTAACACTATATAAGAAAGTAATGAAGTAATATCGAACAATATATCTTAAATCTTTTATTTTATAGATAGATATAATATGCCCGTATTGTCGATATACTTAAGTTATTCTTATACGTTGCTATAATAACTGAGTTATGTAGAAGCAAACGTGGTAAATAAAACAATATGGCCGCCAAATTGACCAAAAAGATGATATAATTCATATTACATACAAATATATGTCTTTCAATTATGTATATTTATTCCTGGAGTCAGTAAGTGTTTGTTTGTTTGTTTGTTTGTTTGTTTGTTTGTTTGTTTGTTTGTTTGTTTGTTTGTTTGTTTGTTTGTTTGTTTGTTTGTTTGTTTGTTTGTTTGTTTGTTTGTTTGTTTGTTTGTTTGTTTGTTTGTTTGTTTGTTTGTTTGTTTGTTTGTTTGTTTGTTTGTTTGTTTGTTTGTTTGTTTGTTTGTTTGTTTGTTTGTTTGTTTGTTTGTTTGTTTGTTTGTTTGTTTGTTTGTTTGTTTGTTTGTTTGTTTGTTTGTTTGTTTGTTTGTTTGTTTGTTTGTTTGTTTGTTTGTTTGTTTGTTTGTTTGTTTGTTTGTTTGTTTGTTTGTTTGTTTGTTTGTTTGTTTGTTTGTTTGTTTGTTTGTTTGTTTGTTTGTTTGTTTGTTTGTTTGTTTGTTTGTTTGTTTGTTTGTTTGTTTGTTTGTTTGTTTGTTTGTTTGTTTGTTTGTTTGTTTGTTTGTTTGTTTGTTTGTTTGTTTGTTTGTTTGTTTGTTTGTTTGTTTGTTTGTTTGTTTGTTTGTTTGTTTGTTTGTTTGTTTGTTTGTTTGTTTGTTTGTTTGTTTGTTTGTTTGTTTGTTTGTTTGTTTGTTTGTTTGTTTGTTTGTTTGTTTGTTTGTTTGTTTGTTTGTTTGTTTGTTTGTTTGTTTGTTTGTTTGTTTGTTTGTTTGTTTGTTTGTTTGTTTGTTTGTTTGTTTGTTTGTTTGTTTGTTTGTTTGTTTGTTTGTTTGTTTGTTTGTTTGCTGAAGAGTTTGTTTGTTTGTTTGTTTGTTTGGTTGAACGCTATGATCTCAGGAACTACCAGTCTGATTTGAGAAAGTCTTTCGGTTTTAGATAGTTCATTTATCGAGGAAGGCTATAGGCTATATATCATCACGCTAAGATCAATAGAAGCAGAGCACCAATGAAGAATGTTTCAAAATCGGGCACTTTTTTTGCTTTTGAGCGATTACGTTATTATTATATACGTTGCCATGGTAACGTAGTAAGTAGTAGTAATAATATTCGTCCAATAGGACAGGCGAAGGAATTAATCCATACTGCCAATTCTGAAGTTATGTGGTAAGTATCAAAGCTAACATTTTCAAAGTTTTTTTTTTCCTATTCAAATAGTTCATAGGCGAAGGAATTAATCCATACTGCCAATTCTGAAGTTATGTGGTAAGTATCAACACAAACATTTTCAAAGTTTATTCAGCTTTATATATTAGTATAGATTACGAATATAAAAATAGACAGGGTTGATAATTCTCGGGTCTCACTAATCCTAAAACAAACTTGATACAGCAATTAACAAAAGATATAAACGCCACCTTTGTGACCAAATAATCATAACGCAGCTAAACGTTATCAACGATAATTAACAGACTATATAGTTGTTATAGCAAAAAAATAAATAATTAAGAGTACGTTTGTTTGAGTTTGGAAATCATATTATTGACTAAATATTTATTCTCATTATTTATTACAGTCTACTGATAAACTGTATTAAATTATTAATAGTTTGTATTAGACGCCAATAATAACAAAACTCTATTACATTTGGCTAGATGACCAATTTCAATATTACTTCATTTATTAGACGCCAATACTAACAAAACTCTATTAATTTTGGCTAGATGACCAATTTCAATATTACTTTATTGCTATTGGCTATTTTTAGGAGATAACTGAGGTCATTAATACGTAAAAGACGGTTTACATTTGTGCAGATATATTGTAACTATAGTATTTTTTTTTCGAACTGACTCCTCTGTTGACCTAGCAAGGTCTTAACAGCTTCACCGGACTACTAAGGCCAGCGCTTAATATACTCAGCCGAGATTTTATTTGACAACTAGCTCAAGGTGTACGGCACACCTCGGCTTGAGCTGTTGCCTGATACATGCTAGTAGATATTGTATTACTGTACTTGCTGTTTAAATTTATTGTTTTATTACTAATATTTGGTCAGTCTTTGTCGATTAAATGATACAGACGATGTCATAGTTCTAATATTTTATTGTCGTTATTGCATCTATACCTATATATACCAAACATTTAAGAGAATATATGAACGCCAGCCTCATTCTTCTCATGCTATATTCGACGTTGATACAAAAGTATGAAATAATGTGTATACACGAGATAATAGAGGTCGAACGTAGTGCGCGCAACACGCTGGATTTATTAGATAGATTTCGATGATTTATTTTTACTTCTTAGACACATGATGCTTGTCTAAAAAAAATCTTTAATTAAAAGTTATTGAAGTTTTAAGAACCTAAGATTTTTTAAAAGCACTACGCGATGTGCATTTTCATTCAGTGGAGTGGGGCAAGCGGTGTTGCATTCATACGCAGGATAACATAGACGAATTCGCCGGCATAATAAGCTAGTGTATAATATAACTATTATTATTGTAAAACTAAATATTACACGTGGTTTCGTTCGCGTTAATATAGATTTAACCTACCTCTCGGAAATAATACCTTTTCTGGGCGATAGGTAGTCTATGTAAAGACGTGTATACTAAGTAACTGTTTAGAGGGTGACACCGTTCAATCGTGTGATAATCCATGGTCACATTTAACATATAAAATAATCATATCAAAACAAATACTAATAAACAACAAAGCAAAACCTTAGTTAAAACTTTTAAAAGTATGACAACAATACTTTTAAACGTAAAAAAATCACACCTAGGTTCAATTAACAAAATTGAAGGGACACTTTTCAAGGTTAATCATTACGTAACTGCCTATTGTCGGAATGCCGCACGGTCAACAAGGCGAAAAGGGGCGCGGGCGGAGGTGCGGGGCGTGACCCAAAGTGTTCGGCACAGAGTGATTTACCGCGTCGGTATTTATTACACCCGTTTTTTGCGTAAATCATCCGATGTTAAGTGGATATCAGTTTCTCGAGATAAATAGGTGAATATTAAGCATCAATTTTTTATTTGATTTAGAACCAAAAACGACTACACAGTAACCCCTGTGAATATTGCGACTCTTTAACCATTCAGCCTGTATATGACAAGGTTATTTAGCCTAACAACGTGTATGCAAAATTTTCATGATCATAGGTCGAGAAGTTAAGGCGTCAAAGTTATTCAAAGTTTATTTGTTAAATAAAATTACGTTCCCGTAATAATGATTATGCTTATTACTTAACAAGTGAATGTTACCGTGAATGATATCACAATATCTGCACAGGTTTTTTGGCTTCTAAACTATACAAAAAATTGTGTTACTACATTTCAAAATGATATCAATCTAATTTTAATCGTTTATATAACATGTTTATTTTTTTTAAGATTTCCAGTTTTTATACTCCAAGAATGAAGTTCAAATTTTGCCATTCATAAGGTTTTAGTTTTTTTAATGTTCTTCGTATTTTACGTGTACACAATTTGAAAACCTAAGTCGTAAAATATTAGAAACGGTTAAAATTAGATTTAGCTCATTTTGATAGGGTAACGACACATTTAAATTAATTATAATACACAATGCAGACACAGGCGGCCATTCATGTAAGCTACGTCACTAAATGTATAATACCTTCGACTTTTTGTCTTCGTCACTGGGTAAATAAAATTGCTGGAATGGAATTTATTATGAGAAGAAGGAGAAGGGAACGTACCACGAATGGATATGAAGCAGTCCTTGCAGTTGCCGACGACGCTGTCGAGCACGGCGTCGAGCTCGCAGTCGTACGCGAGCGCACGCGCGTGCGACGCGAACGCGGCCCGCGCCTCCCCCGCGCCCGCCACGGCACGCCCCCCCGCCACCGGCGCGCACTGCACCCGCAGCGCTCCCCTGCCGCTGTCCCTGATACATACCCAAACACGATTTTTTTATTTTGACGTGATAACTTCTTATGAGCGCCGGCTGCACGCACGAAAAAGCATGACTCTTTGTCACGTTCCGCTTAAACCGAGCGTGCAAGCGAGAGCGCGGAACAAACGATAGAGAGGCGCGATCGGACTGTGACGCATATATCTATATATAGAATAATTCAATTCATAAAAGCATGCAATTTTTCATCATTGTTTTTTTATGGCGTTTATCACGTAAAGTTATTTTCTACGTAAACCGAGTTTACAGACAAGCAATTTTTTTTGTTTTGTTTTTGGCAACCAATCTTCTAGTACATTATTACTACCATTGTCGAGTGGGAATAATAATATTCAAGTTTCTTGCGATCATTTCAATGAACTAACAAGATGGTGGCCGTCTTGTTAGAACTTTCCAGGGAGTTTTTGTGGCAAATCTGAATCCATGCTCCGTGGTATTATTTCCCATCCACTTCACTTGTGCATAATAACCGAACTATATTACGTAAAACACCACCAATATTACATAATATAGAGCCAAATAACACAAGATTTTGAATAAAATATAAAGTCCACTACATGACTTTCCAAGATCCCACTAAAAATTATCACAACGACTTTCTTCATTACAACAATCTAATCCAACACCACACACACAGTGGTCTGTCTCTGTAGTGAAGGTCGGACAAGGTTACTAAAAATATTAAAGTCATAATTTTACAAAACTTTTCTGAAAATATCACACTAGTATAGTACCATTATATACGACAAGTACAAATTAACTGCACATTTTTTTAGATAGGACATATATGCAACACTGAAAACAGTTTTATTCAATTTACTCTTAAACTACAAGTCCTATCAAAAAAGTGCATTGATACATTTCCGTTGCTTTTTATTAAAAGTATCGAATAGCGTTTACAGTTTTGTAAAATTACGACTTTAATATTTTAGTGTCCCATGTCCGACCTCCAATAGGGAGACAAACCACTGTGCACCATGAGGACTTTGCTTACCTCTTACAATATATAGGTATAGTACTCGCAAATCTTTTCGATCTCTCTGAATAGAGATGAGTATACGTATCAGTTATAAACGTATTTTTTTTTCTATTATATACGCATATTTTTAAAAAGATTAAGAGAATGCATAGTTTTCAAAAAATGAGCCCATTCAACTCAGTGTTATACCGTATCATAACCGTCTATTTATTGCTAACCTCAGGTGTTCGTAAATTCTAGGGTCGATAAAGAACAGCTGTAATTTATAGTGAGCATATCATACTTACATTTGATCCCCTTGCGGTGAAGGATGCGACACCTCTATGTAGGCGCCATCCCCCAATTCGACGCAAAGTCGATCCGTGGCACTGGCGGGTGCTTCCCATCGTCCCGGGACACCGCGTAGACGATCCAAACCTACGTGTAAGAATTTAATTAATCTAATTGCACACGTAGAGGGTTTGTTCGTTTTTTTCGTTGAACGCGTTAATCTCAGGAACTACTGGTCCGATTGACCAAACTGTGAAGTGTGTGGGGTAGTAGAGGATGTGCATCATATATTAATAGAATGTATTCGGTTTCAAGCGGGTAGACAGTTACTGATGTCGACTCTTAACTTGGATTTACAAGATTTTGGAATGTTTCATGGGTTATTATCCAAACCTAATAGTATTGAAGCACTGAATTTATTTAAGATGTTGAGTCGTCATTAATCATGCTCTAGTAGTTTATATTAGTTTTAATGATGTGTTTTAATTAAGATATTCAGCGTGTAAACTAAGTTAAGTATGCTATGGAGCTGATATATTCAACAATGCTCCTAAATACAAAAAAAAGTACTGGTCTGATTAGAAAAATTCTTTAAGTGTTATATAGCTGGTTTATCGAGGAAGGCTATATATCATCACGCTAAGGTCAATAGAAGCGGAGCGCCAACGAAGAATATTTTAAGTCGTTTTGTTTTCCTTTTGAGAGCATCCGCTGCGTGTTAGTTAGCCCAAAGTAAGTATTCCACGCGGACGAAATCACGGGCAGAGGCTAGTTTATTATAAAATCCTCACGTTACACATCCTTTCTAAATTATATACCTTATAGTTCACATGTAAGACGTAATAATCTTAACTTTCTAATGAATATTAAAAATGCAAAAGTGAATTTGTTTGTTTGTTACGTTTTCACGGCTTGGCACACAACCAATCACCATTACTTATAACATACACGTTAGCAAGAGCACAGTAAATAACATAAGGTACCTCTCATAGAACCTATCATAGAATATTAACAATTAAATGTAGCCTAAAATGTTACCCCTGTAAATATTTGTATAGTTCGTTATCTGTAATCAACACAGTTGTATTTAAAGTAACTTAAAGATAAAATAATATCATAATTAATTTAAACTAGTAGTCGCCCAGTGGTCGAAATACGACCATAATATTTATTTTTACATTCAATAAGAGCAAAGAGAATGATCATTATTTTAGTGGTTTCATAAATTTACTAAAGATAAATTATTTATTAATTATATAATATTAACCTACAATTTCACCTGTTCATTTCAAAGAGCATGTAAGGTATGGAACGTAAGTTATGTTAAAAATATTGAATGTAGGATGAAAAAAGGTGATTGAAACGTAAGAGTGAATGAAGGATGGCGAAACATCTTTTTCATTTACATGTATATATATGTTGCCTCTCATTCAAGCAGTAGTGTGAGTAATGTAGATTTTAATTAATTTAATGTATTTTATATAAAAAATAGCTTTCTGCACTTCTCCTCCATATAAACTTTAACTATGCCAAATTTCACGTTCATCCGTTCGTGCAATTCGCTTAAAAAGGGGTGTACAAAGTTTTCGTTTCACATACTAATATAATAGATATGCTATTAACAGCTGTTTGGAATTATGTGCGTGTTAATTACAATACGAAAATGAATAAGAATAAAACAAAGCCTACATCAATTAGTATTAATGTCGCTCCTAATGACTGATAGAATCGAATCAGCAATTTCGACAGTTACCTTCTATAAAGAAAAAACCCTTAAAATACCTCTTATATTCATATCTTTATAATTATAATACCTATAAATAAATAATGTGATATGATATTATTTACATGTAAATATGTTTGTAACAAATAATTACAGAACAATAGGATTAAGTTACGCCTTTTTTAATGGACACACACATCGGCTAATCGTCGTGCTCAAGGCGCTGCCATTATATTCCTTGACTGACACAGTTATTATTAATAATTATATATGATTTTATTAAATTCGTTGCAATATACCGTCGTACAAAAAAATCGTCGTAAGCCAATTTTGCTTTTTACTTCCAAACCCTCAAATAAAAGTTTAATGTAACCACAAAATTATCATACTTTATCAATATAATTTAATTTAAGTGAGTAAAACAATACTCACGTGTAATATAGTAATCAATATATTAGCTTTTAGTGTTATAACGAACAATTTTGTGGTTAAATGGAAGGAATAGTAGTTTCGATACCAATACTAAAGAACGCCTATAAACTCGATAATGCCAAAATCGCAATCAATCGTCACATGTAATCTATATAAATAAATAAAACTGAGGTGTCTATTTGTGTCCGAGTTAGTCTTCAAAATAGATGAACCGATTTTACCGATGCTTTCACTGATAGATAGAGGAATTTTCGGTATTACTTAGAGGGTTATCTTTAGTACTACTAATCCAATTATAATGTTGCTGCAACTAATAAGCACCCACATTACCCATAAATGATAGGTTGTTATATTAATCCTATTTTTCTATAGGTGCTAAGAAGTAAGGACATTTAACAGACATTAGTAGAAATCGATAAAAAAAAAGGCAGACCATAACTAATCTAAATATCACATCGAGTTCCTATGAAAGAGGTTAACACATTTTTACAATTCACAAGCACCAGCAATCTATACCTAAAAGTCTAACTCATTCTGAGTCGCATAATTTATTATTATTCCTGTACAACTCGTCAGAGAAGAAAAAACGAGTAATACTAATACGTTATTACTACGTAAATTGACCGCTTTCATGTTTATAATCAATTTCAATTAATAATGATTCACAGTAATGTGCACGGGATAATTGTGTCAGTCCTTTTAAGGTCTATGGTCAGGTTCCGGTCGTGTGACCACAGCCTACCAACCTGAAATTCCTCTAGTTACTACGTAATATGACTGACTAACCTAGAGTTTATGACGTTTTTAAACTTTGTACACCGCTTTACACACGCCGTCATATAATACCCAATACAAATACATGACATAACCCAATGAAATTATGTTTTTTTGTTATATCATAGGAGGCAAACGACCAGGTGGGGCACTCGATGTAAGTGATCACCACTTGCAACACCAGGGGAGTCGCAAGTGCGGTGCCAGCCTGTGTTGGCGGGGGGAGTAAGGGAAGGAGAAAGTGGAAGGGGAGGGGAGATGGGTCTCCGGCGCTCTCACTGACCGAACGAAACGCAACAATGCAAGCACTGTTACTTCACGTCGGCTTTCTGTGAGAGGGTGGTAGTACCCCGGGCGAGCCGACCCATTCATGCTGAAACCAGTAATCGCTACAGCGTGGTTCTACGACCTACAGTACCTGGAGTAGGAATGAAAAATGACCAGAAATACTAGAAAGTCTTGTATTAGAACTATATGAAAATATGTTATTTAAGCACGTCTCATTTAATGTATACTTTGTTTTTTGTATGGCCAATAATATGAGTAGTAAAATGTATATCGCGAATAGAAAACAATACTCTTTTCATATGACGTGTGTGTTTATCAACTGTATTTCCCTTAAACGTCTAGTATGCATCAAGTTATGAAACACACATTTATTTTTCGATTTACATTTCGTAGGTTTGGCATCTGACTATAATTACAGTGTAAACTCTTTATAACAAACTAGCTGACCAGTGCCTTCCTCGTTGGGTGGTAAAAATTTATAAGAAACTACTTTTGATGCCTTAAATATAAAAGTTAGACATATGCCGTGTTTATTACAAAAAATTTAAATACATATTTAAATACTTGTTTTAAGAAAATTTCGTAATAAATGCATCGCGCTCGCCCAAGGCAAGTTCGCGTTATCTTTTTTCGCAAGTCTAGCCTAACGTAACCAAAGCGAGACAAAAGTGCAAGATGGCGAACATTCAGCGACCGCGCTGCATTGAATACTAGACCTTTTTAAAGCCAGGGTTCAATACGTATTTAACTTTTTTGTAATAACACAGATGCCGACTTGACTTTTTTGTACGCATTATCAAGCTCTACAACTTTTCTCCAGAACTCAATCATATATCTCTCATCGTTAAGGCAGCGTTCGTAAGAAACGTTTTCGGTCGACTGTTTTTTCTCCGACTTACTTTGCAAATCCGACTACCACAAAAAAGTCTTTTTAATTTTCGCATTAATATTATAGACTACTAGCCGACCCGTGCCCACTTCGTTGGGCGGTAATACGTAAGCGTGGAATTAAAGGGAATTGAAGGGAAGGGAAGGAGGGAGGGGGAGAGGAGATGGGTTATCCGGCGCTCTCATTGACCGAACGAAATGCAACAATGCAAGCACTGTTACTTCACGTCGGTTTTCTATGAGAGGGTGGTACTACTCCGTGCGAGTCGACCCATTCATGCTGAAACCAGTAATAGTTTCAGCGTGGCTCTACCACCATAAAGCTACTATCTAGCTTGATACCCGCGTCTACGCCTGTGTAGTTTACATTATCTTCACAATTTTATGTACAGAGGAAAACACGCAGTTCGGTGAAGCTGTAAAGGCCCTACCAAAAAAAAAAAACATAAGCACCACACCGTTTGCCTCAATTCTCCAAGGCATGAAATCACACGTCATTGAAGTATGGTGCTTATAAAATTAGAAGTTTCTTAAGGCTTTCTTAATTTTATGTAACATTAATATATGTTGATATTTCTTTTTTTACATAATACATAATTCTAGCGGATCCGAGGGACGATCTTTTGCCTTGATCATAAAAAAAACCTAAAATTCAACCGCAGCGCTACCTACCGATCCAATTGTGAATGTAAACCATTCTTGAATACACCTTACGAAAAAAAATCATCAAAATCTCTCGACCCATTTAGGAGAAGTTCAGTCATATACACACGGACAGTAGAATAATGCGTATAAAAATATATATAAGTAAAAAAAATAAGATGATAATTTACCTTCACTAACGTAAGAGTCCCAAAGTGCCCTAGTTTTTGTGAGGCGAATTGCTATCTCTTGTAAGAGGAAGTTGGCTGGTTTGTAAGGTTTCACTTCATAATCCCATCCTCCTTTGCTGTTCTTTTCGGCTTTCTCACAGAACACGTATACGTATCTGTTGAATAATAAAAGAAAAAATAAATTTAAAAATATCTTCTTTACGAAGGTCACCTTCGACAATAAAACAGGTTTTTAAATATATATTTTTTATCTATACCATAATCACATATTGCATAAAAATCTTCCACTATTTGAAAGCTGTGGGTGGTACAAATGCGAGGGTGAGTTTGTTACGCTTTCACACTCAACTGATTATCTTGAAATGTTGCATAGACGTTCTGAGGTGGACTGAAAAGGACATACGGTACATTCAAATCTACATTAACGCGAGCGAAGCCGCGAGCAGAAGCAAGGAGGTTACTCTTCGTTTATTTATCCGATATATAAGAGTCGTTGAAGTATGTATGCATGATACGAGGAGGTCGTCTTGCAGAAGGAGACGGCGGAGAGGGTCCGTGAGCGGGACCCTCAAAGCGGCCATCTCCGCCAACGGAGGACGGGTAAGAGAAGGCGTCAGTTTGACTGCCTCCTCCCTCTGTAACCGGACCAGGGAAGATGGGTCGGGGGCCCATCTTCCCATTGCACAGGTCCGGCGAACGGAGGAGACGGCCAGTGTGTACCCGTCTGTCTCCTTACAAGACGAGGCCTGGCGGCGGCGATTTCGCTGCTAGGCCAACCGCTGGGGCGGCACGATGAAGTCTATAGAGATCTCGTGCCGCCCCAACTATAGCGGCAGACGTACACCGTGGGGTTTTAGCCGTGCGAGTCGGACATAACTCACCCTCTCCCCCGAGAGGGTGATGTATCCATAAGAGATTTACCCACGTAAGTAAAAAAAAAAAGATAGGTTGCGAATTGCATGTATCAGGCAACAGCCCAAGCCGAGGTGTGCCGTCCACTCTTGAGCTAGTTGTCAAATAAAATCGGCTGAGTGCCTTAAGCGCTCTCCTTAGTAGTCCGGTGAAGCTGTTAAGACCTCGGTAGGTCAATAGCGTAGTCAGTTAGAAAATCAACTTTGTTTATTTTTAATATTGTCGAAAGATTTGGTCGCGTTCGGTTTCTAATAACTAATTACACAACTATAAACTTTCATGTTTAAATACGATGTTATACAGTTGCTTCCTACCTAATCGTTAATGGCTTAATTTGCCTAATGTAAAACATAGTCTGTTTTATAATATCTATATATTTTAATATATATCTACAAATGTGTATGTACGTACATGATTATCATAGGGTAAAATGGTAAACAATAACAGCGCTAATTATAAATATAACTAATTGATACCCGCGATTTTGTCTGCATTGTTTATTATCTTAACAAAATATTTAATGTTGAGATGAAAAAACATACAAAAGTTGTTTATAAAATGTCTTTCTAAACAATGTTATCTGTTTACATTCCCTATCCTGCATATGCGCACTATACCGGTTGTCCCTATAGTGCTTACACAAATAGTAGTTTTTTTAACTCTTAATATATATATACATATTATATTAAATGAAGCCATCGTGACTATTCGATAAGGATCTAGAGCAGTGGTACTCAACCTTTTTTAAACGGGCTACACACATGTTTCACTCATGGTGTTAACGGGCCGCAAACTACAAATATTCAGGTATTAAATAAAAAATGTAATTTCAAATTAACAACGTATTAATATAGTGAAAAATGGTTGTCCAATTTAATTTAATCAGCCTGCTCATAGTTTTTCTGATGGGCACGAAATTTAACATAATTGAAACTAGATGGGCACGAAATTTAACATAATTGAAACTAAATTAGGTGGGTCAAATATAAAGACCCGGCGGGCCACATACATACTGATCTAGAGTACAACTAAAAATTGATCGAGGACTATACAATAGTTTTTATACTAGCGAGTCTGGGGCACGTTTTCTCGTCATGATAATAAAAACGTCTTTACATATTTTATATCTAAAGCTTCCTCATGAATCACTTTATCTACTGCTGAAAGCCTCATGAAAATCCGTTCAGTAGTTTTTGAGCATATCGCGAACAGACAGACAGACGTGGCGGAGGAATTTGTTTTATAATATAGTGGTATAGCATTTTAGACTAAGGCGGTGTTATTACAAAAAAGTTAAATACGTACTGAATACTTGCTTTAAAAAGGTTTCGAATTACAAGTACCGCGGTCTTTGAATGTTCGCCATCTTGCTCTTTTGTCTCGCTTTGGTTACGTTAGGTTAGATTTGCGAAGCTGTCGGCCCTGATCTTATCGGCAGCGAGAGGGCATGGAACGCTGTGGACGCGTTCACCGAGGCCGTCATCCGCAAGAAAGAGGAGGCGGAAAGACAGCGAGAGAGGAAACACAACGCCCCGGTAATACGACGCGGAAGAGCTGGCCGAGAGTGACAGAGAGGTGCAGGCGCATGCCATGCCATGCCTCCCTAACGAACCTTCAGGTGGCGGGCGCGGGGGCGCCTATCTCCACGTGAGGAGCATAGGAGGAGCCTTCTTCCTGAGAGGTGAGTTCCGTTTTTACCATCCACGGGGGACACAAGCGCGTGGCCAGGGAAGCGGAGTTTTGCTAGTCGTCACCCCGTACCCTGGTTCACATTCACGCTAAGCGGCCGAGGGGTTTTTAGTCGGTAAGACTCCGACATAACCCTCACGCTGTCCCCCGTCAATGTGAGGGTATCCTAAGTAGGATTTTCCCCTCGTTAAAAAAAAGGCAGGTTAGACTTGCGAAAAAGGATAACGCGAACTTGCCTCGGACGAGCGCGGTGCATTTCATTTTTAAAGAATGTATTTAATACGTATTTAACTTTTTTGTAATAACACCGAGAGTGTCTGTGAATTTAAAGAAAAGTTCGTTGTGAGTTCATCCAGTCCAGTTAAAATGCATTAAGTTCCATAATACACAAATTTTCTCGTTTATAAGATATTCAACTGCCCATTTCTTCAAAACTATACGATTATTTAAAACATTTTAGATATATAACGTTGAGGATTATTTTATAAATAATTCAATTTTCTATAACTTTGCTATTTGAACTTTTTACAATAAAATGTAAAATGAGCCATTTTCGTTATATTATTCAAAATATGCAAAAAAAGTAAAAAAGAGACTTTTAAAGCTCATATAATTAACACGAGTCGACTAATGCCCGGTTTCTGAGGTACTTTAATTGTATTTTATCTGTCCAATAGCGTTATCGGTTCGATTACTTGTCAAATTTTGTTTCTGAATACAGGATAATTATCAGTAAAATTCAACGGGCCATTTGATAGTTTATCTTATGGATAAATTTGTTGAGTCAATAACTATTTGTAGTTTAACCGAGTATCTCAGAAACCGGTTTTTTTAGACATTATCAGAGGATCTTTTGAAGAGTGTTAAATATACAACAAATAAACATTACTATCCGGCTATGATTTAAAAATGATAAAAAGGGATTTGACAAAACGCTTTTTAAATACTTAGGGTTAAAATTAATGGCTCACATTTTGAGGGGGCTTCTTTCTCGGCATCTTGAACGACATTTCAAAGTGTCAGCGAAAAATATTGAAATAAAATCCTCTATTATACAGGTGTTGTTGTTGGCTTGGAAAGGTATGGTTGATAAATAATCAAAATATGTGATTTTTAAGATAATATTTAGTCATTTCTGATATAAATAAGTTTTCTCGAAATATGTAAGTATGTTTCCATTTAAAAGCGTGCTTAGAATTATGGCGTACGTGCAAAATCGTTTAAAATCTGAAATGACGTTTCGTTCACATATATTTCATAAATTTCCCACAGTCAGAGCCGCGTTGTAAATTGTGGTAGGACCCTGAATCATACCGTTAACCGACGTCAAAGAATCGACCGCAAATCATCGGGCACCATCGACACGTGTCAATACGATTTTTTACAAAAAATACTGTTACTCAATAGTGTTACGTATATGTTAAAGCGAATTTCCAGGAAAACGAGTCATATTGATGTTCCTAAAAATAATGTTTAGAAATGATATAACCATTGAAATATTCGATGTTGAATGTTTCACTTACACAATTCATTACCAGTCATCTATACAATATAATAAAAGGCTAACGGGACAAAATTTGTACATTAAATATAATAAAGAATAGATACTGTGGTGGGTCATAGAACCAATGAGAGAACACATTTCCATGGTTTTTTAATGTTTTGTCTGTCTATCTGTCAAAACTACCACCGGTTCGGAAAACAACCCAGTCATCGAGAAGACCCGGTAAGAAACTCGATCTGGTTTATCTTTTTAACAAATATATGTAATACAGTAATACCCCGACTTATGCTACCCCGTTTTACGCGAATTCAGAGATATGCGGTTTTTCATTTTGATTGCCGCGCGCATCGGCTGTCTCGCAGTGTTCAATTTGCGACAGGTTTGAACGTATTCCGCGTGGAATTGTTTTACGTATGGATTTTACTTATAATCTCTAACAAGAAAAGAAAAACACTGCCTTTGGAGTGTAAACTGAATATAATTAAAGACTGAAGTAAAAATTAAAATTTGTGAATTTGCAAAGAAATTTGACCTATCGGAATCAACAGTCCGAACGGTTATAAAAGGTAAAGAAAAAATTATGAATGCTGTGAAAGACTCTCAATCTTTGAATTCAAGTATCATCCGTAAGCGTCACGGTATTATCGCACAGATGGAAACATTGTTACATTCATGGTATGATAATCAAGTAAGAGTGGCCGGTTGATCAAAATACAGTGTGCTGATTTTTGATTTTTGATTTTTTAAATACTAAAAGAAGCTGGGGAGGCGGCTAAAAATGAAGTGTTTAAAGCTAGTAACGGCTGGTTCAGCCGATTTAAGAGTCGTTGTAATTGGCATAGCATCGCAGAGAGTGGAGAAGCGGCAAGCGCTGATAAAGAAGCTGCATCTCAAAACAATGATAGACGAAGGTGGCTACACTAGCCAAGCCATTTTCAACGTAAATGAAACCTGTCTTTTTTGGAAGAAAATACCTAAAAGAACTTTTATTGCGCATGAAGAGAAAACTTTTCCAGGTTTTATTTATTTATTTATTCCATATAGGTTCTTCACAGCTGATAATGTGTATTAAATTAAAAAAAAATACAATGTATTCAATACGCCAATTACGAAGTACACAAATTATAACAACTTTTATTATTAGAGAGTGAACAGATTTCCTTTAACGAAAATCTAGGTACAAGTATAGGTGTGTGGGGTGCGAGTGTGTGAGTGTGTGGAGGTGTGTGTATAGAGTTTTGTTTTATAAGTGAGAGTGTATAGTATGGGTAGGTATGTTTGTGAAAGGTGAGCGTATTAATGTTAGGTATACATTGATGATGAAATTACAATTATGGCACTACTTTTTCCGGGACAGAGATTGTAGTATTTCATTTCTGTAAGAATAGCGAGAAGTGCTAAATGGATCTAGTTCAGAGAATTTGCTGTTATATATGTCTGGAATGCGAATAAATGGCGACATTTGCGAGTATCTAGTTTTGGATGAGGGAACTGAAAATAATGGAGTATGCCTAGTGCGTCTGGAAGGTACATTAAAGTTTATCTTTTCTAATAGCTCTGGACAATCAAATTTGTTATTAACTACATCGAACAGGAATAACATATCCGTTAGTTGGCGTCTATCTTCCAAAGTATTTATTTTATGGTGTTCACATGATTCTTCATATGATAGGTTAAATGTTTTATCTTTATAATTGAGGTGTTTAATAAAGCCGCCAAGGATCGATGGACAGTTATGGTTGGTGTGAATGCAGCTGGAGATTGTAAATTGAAACTTCTTATAGTTTATCGCTCAGAAAATCCAAGAGCCTTAAAAAATAAATCCAAAGCTGGTTTGCCTGTCATTTGGAAGTCTAATGCGAAACCTTGGGTGACTGCTTCTCTTTTTGAAGACTGGTTTGGCCATCATTTTATTCCTGAACTCGAACGTTGCTGCCTATTAAAAGAAATCCCATTTAAAGTGATGCTATTAATTGACAGTGCACCGGGTCATACTCCCAGAACTCTATTTAATTACGATCCACGAGTGGAAGTTGTATTTTTGCCACCCAACACTACCAGCTTGCTTCAACCAATGGACCAGGGAGTCATTAAAACATTTAAAACTTATTACACAAGTAGTACATTACTTGCACATCTACATGAGGCTATGAGACAAAACAAGCTTTCCGTCAAAGACTTTTGGAAGCAATTCAATGTTTTAGATGCTGTAAGAATTATTGGACAATCTTCGAATAAGGTTTCACAAAAAGCTTTGAATGGCGTCTGCAAAAAACAGTTTCCATTTTTTTCACCACTGAAGCCCAAGGAAAATCCAGATCCTGAACAAATCGATAGCATAATAGAAAAAGTGGTTGATATCGCCAAATATTTAAATTTAGAGGTTGCAAGAGAGAATTGCAAGATTCACACAATCAAGAGCTAACAATTGACGAGCTTATAGAAATGCGTATGCATAAGCAAGACATTGAACAAACTGATTCGCTAGACCCAGTTGAAATGGCAATTGCAAACTTAACAGAAGGCCTCAATTCAATTGAAAAGGGGTCACAAATTTTAGAAAAAATAGAATCTAACGAAGAACGCGTTTCTACTACAAAACGGGGAATAAAAAATTTACTGGTATGCTACGAGGAAATTTTGCGTGAGAAGAAGAAAAACGTAACTCGTCAGGCAACATTGTTAGAATATCTGAACCCTTCGACATCAGAATAACTTCGGTTTAGGTTACTTTAATCATAACAATGTAAATTGTTTTATTATCTTACATTTTATTAAACATTTTTCTTATAAATTATTGTTTTCTTTAGACTCCGGTCCCGATTAAACATACTTTATATGTAAACTTGAACCCCGACTTGCGTGAATTCGACTTACGTTATAATTACGGATTTAACTCAAAAACGGTTTATACATCTTTATGCAATTTCGTGCATGAAAGTTTATATCATTCCTCGATACAAGAACAAGAACTGTGAATAATACTATAAAAGTCGTAAAAAAATGTTCATATATGTTTTTTTTATTAAACCTATTTTGATGAAACTTTGTACACAGATAACACGTCATTTAAAAAAATAAAGTACACAAATCATCATTATAACTTTCAGATTTTGTAAACAAAAATAATAATCTAAATTCTAAAGTTTGTCGGAGTCGGTTTTATCAAAATTTTGTGCAAAAAAAGAGTAGATCGTTCCGAAACGAATTATACTATTTTAATAACGTAGTTCATAAAAGCTATAAATACTAAATTTATCAATGGATTTTGACAAATTAAAAAAAATATCAACCAATTTTAAGAAAGCCTTGTACATATCAAGCATATTATGTCACTTAGCAACTTATATAAGGATTGTCAAAATTATCTTAAAATATTTTTATTCTCAACCGACTTTTATACGGGAATTATTTCAGACCGATATTAATAGCCTATACATATTATTAATTTTAATTATCACAAATGATATTCTTTTTTAATGATTTAAAACAGTAACTAGTAAATTATTAGTGGGCAGAATGTTTAGTACACTTTTTATACCTGTAAGCCAAAGTAATCAATGGAACCCTTATTTTGTAAAAATAATCCTTTTTTTTCTCGATTTCATTACGTTATTGACCTAGCAAGGTCTCTTAACAGCTTCACCGGACTACCACAAATAATCCACTGATGATGAAATGCCCTAAAATTTTACTCGTACCTATACGAGTCAATTTTTATGTATGGAACCTTAAAACATCTAAATTTCCATAAGATCCGAGATGTATACAAGAAAGTGTTCCACGATTATCAAAAAAATAAGACTATCGCGAACTATAGTACTTTCTGTTTATCTATCAAAACGATTAACTCATGAAAAAATAATCCGTGTAATACTTAAGTTATTATCACAATGTAAATATTTAAAGATACTAAGAATCAAGGATACAATTCTTTTACGAGTACGAAATAGCTACACAACTGGTGACACGTCGAGGAGAGATTATTCATCCCAGCACATGACTGTAAATGTTGAGTCCATCTAGTTAATACAAAAATCATCATATAAGGGTGAAATCGCGTACTTATCCGGTAAATCCGGTGCCGGTGTTGACACGACGACATCGCCGAGACGCACGTGTTTCGCGTAGTCTGTGTAGTGAGGAACGCCACCACCCACGCCGACCAAGAAAACGTACTCCACCTACGAAAGAAAAGTTGGTACTATTTGTAATCGTACAAGTTTATAAGAAATTAACCTCTGCCCGCGACTCTGTCCACGTGGAATACTTACATTGGACCGACGCTAACTTTAACTCGTGACTTCGTTTACGTAGAAGGTGAAAGTATTATTAAATAATACATAAGTTAACCCCGATTTTGAATTATTCTTCATTGGTGCTCCGCTCCTATTGGTCTTAGCGTGATGCTATATAATAATAAACTTATAGCCTTCCTCGATAAATAGCTATCTAACACTGAAAGAATTTATCAAATCGGTCCAGTAATTCCAAAGATTTGCGCGTCCAAGCAAACAAACTCTTGAGCTTTATAATATTAGGATAGCTTTATAATATTAGTATAGATTAAGGCACATACTTTGTTAATTGATTTCTCTTTATAATTAACAATATATTTTATATAGGTAGAGGGGAAGAACATACTATAAGCACCATACCGGTCGGCTCACTTTTACAGAGCAAGAAAACACGCAACACTGAACGTGTAGTGGTTATAAAAATCGTGGTTAGTTGAAAATTTAATGACATTATATTAAATGAAGCTATCGTGATAACATTTTTTTTAATTAGGGCCAAATGCCTTAGAACTAAAACTAAAAAAAATTTATAGAAGTCTGTCTATCCAGTATTTTTTTACGTGATGAGCGCACAACACTACCTCTGTAATTTTATTCAACACAAGCTTCTGCCCGCGACTTCGTCTGCGTGGAATAGTTACTTTGGGCTAACGCTAACACGCAGCGGAAGCTCTCGAAAGGAAAACAAACATTCTTCATTATTGCTCCGCTCCTATTAGTCTTAGCGTGATGATATATAGCCTATAGCCTTCTTCGATAAATGAGCTATCTAACACTGAAATACTTTTTCAAATCGGGATAAACCCTTCATCTTTATAATATTAGTATAGATATAGAGTTTTAAGAGTGCATTATGAACATTTTAGTTTTTGAAACAAGAACAATGATTCGATAGAAAATATATGCTGTTTAAATGTACTCATTTATTTATTTAACACCTAATGAATATACAGCCGTATGAAAATGTACCTTACAATAAGTAAAGTTTATTATTTACTCACTTACAGGAGTTAGTTTCATTAATGTGGCGAAAATAATCAAAACTATATTATTCTCCAGAGATAGATTTAAGATAATATTCATAGAATGCTTGAAGCCGCAGCCGGATGGGCACGGCATATGGCTACAAACTATCATATTGATATTTCCAGTGGGCTAAATTCGTCCATAATGTGCCTAACAAAACATACCGCTCTCATGCAATCATAGCTATTTCACGCATGGATACAAAATAGAGCGTAGTCAAGGGCATTCCATACGGAATACCAAATACATTAACGCATATTATCTAAATCGATAACATTAGCCTTTTATGACTTAAACAATTAAAATAGTATTAATTTATACTTTGTTATTCCCAATATCAAACATTTATTTGTATTATCGCCTTATTATGTATTATTTTATAATGAACAGATATACCAGTCTCCATTAGATTACATATTATTTTATAATGATTAGAAATATAATAATAACCACAAAATGTTTCTTGTATTAACAGAGGTATAACAACAAACAATACCAAAATGCGTCTTCGAAACGACATATAGAGCCGTTTGTAATGCCAATAAATAATTTAGTATTATATATTTTAATTCTTTATATATCTATATATTTTAATTGTATCTTTTTATTTCGTAAATAATTTCATCTTGCCGCAGTATGATCTGTTCACATCTACAACGCAACACATTAAAAATACTATGGCGAATAAATGGTATAATGATTCTCAAACTTCTTCTTTAGTTAGTTCTCTTCATTAGTAGTGGGTTGATTTGCCCTAGTTTTTGTTCTTAGAATCTAAATAATGATATTAATTTAAGTTTTTGTCACTTACTGATTTTTTTATCAAAATGAACTTGCTATTTTAATTAGAATCTCATATGCGAAAACATATAACTGGTGTACAGAGTCTATTTAGTTTGAATATCTGTAATAAATCACTGTTTGTTTTCCGAATAAATAAAATAAAATAAATTTTCGCATAAAAATCAAAATGAAAATGTCACAGATTTTATTACCGCTAATATGTCGGTCAATCTTAATACTCATAGCTTAGTAGCTCAATGTCAATGTAGCTGAATCGCACATATTCTATCAAAAGTAAACATTGATTATACCTTACGTGTTTACACATTACTAGTTTTTTTTCTTATGTAATAGGTGGTAACTGAACAGGTGGGTCACCTGCGGTTAAGTGATCACCACCGTCCATGGACACTAACAACACCAGAGGAGTCGCAAGTGCGTTGCCACCCCTTGGGGGAAGGGTTAGGGGAGGAAGATGGAGAGGAGAGGGGAGGGGAGGTGGGCCTCCGGCGCTATCACTGACCGAACGAAACGCAACAATGCAAGCACTGTTACTTCAAGTCGGTTTTCCGTGAGAGGGTGGTACTACCCCGGGCGAGCCGACCCATTCATACTGAAACCAGTAATAGTTTCAGCGTGGCTCTACCACCATTAAAATTAGTTACATCATAGTAGTAGAGTAGTAGAGAGCGCTGGGAGCAATTTTTATGCAACTTCATTTACCATAATCGTTATTGTTCCTTATATATTTACTTAAAGTATAAAAATACTATATTAAAACCTGGTCAGAGCTCGTAAGTGTGTTATAGAGCGGTGTTGCTTTACTCGCTGTGTAAATAGCTGGAAAACACCAAATGGGAGTAAAGCTAAAGGTAACAGAGCATCATCGTTAAAATTAGCGGTCACAGTTATAATTAATTGTTTAATTAAAGAAATAAACATTACATCTCACAGGAAAACTGAATTATTCCTATATTATTTTGTTTTGTTCTAATTTGCTATTGTAAATTACACGAATTTAAGGAAAAATTCCTTCCATTAATGCAAACAAATGCAAAATTAATTCGTTGTATTGTAAACACTCTAAACTTTAGAGAAAACTGGCAAATGTAGCTGCCGGAACATAACTAAAAGCTAAGACGATGAGACGAGATTTTTGTTTTTTTTTTCTCGAACTGAGTACGCTATTGACACAGCAAGGTCTTAACAGTTTCACCGGACTACTAAAGCGAGCGCTTAAGGCACTCAGCCGATGAAAACATCGTGATGTTTTTTCTAAGCTCGCCTTTTTTATATTAACGTAGGGAAATCCCTTATGGATACGCCACCTTCCCTATATATCCGACTCGCACGGACTAAAACCCCACGGTGTACCGACAGACCGTAATTGTTGGGGCGGCAAGGGATCGTACATGAGCCGGTCCGCCCGGTGGAAGGGCTCCTACCTATACAGAGGCAGACTGGGTACACACCAGCTACCTACCCTTGTCCGCCGGACCTATGCAATGAGGAGCTCGCCTGGCTATTATCACCCTCAAGTAAAAAAGCTTTCAAAAAGTGTTTCAATATCTGTACTTGAGAGCTAGTCCTTCCAGTTTTAACACGTTTACCATTTTGAGCCAAAACTTTATTTACCATCAATTGAGTTTGTGGTCACAGTTTAAAACCTACTAGTGGGCGGCCAGTGGTCGACATTCGACCATAGTTCATTGATTTTTTTAAGTTTGAATTTTATTAGGGTTAATATCATTGTTGAATGTAGAATGAAAAAGGGTAATTGGAACGTAAGAGTAAAATAATACATACAGTCGAGCATAGCAACCTCCTTCACAACCTTTTTTGAAGTCCTTTATTGACAGATGTCAAATTTTTTTATTTACATGTGTGTATATGTTATGTAAAATTGAAGCAGTAGTGTGAGTAATGCATATTTTAATTAATTTAATGTACTTCTAATGCATTTTATATAAAATAAATAGCTTTCTGCACTTCTACTCCATATAAACTTTAACTATGCCAAATTTCACGTTCATCCGTTCGCTCAATTCCGTTAAAAAGGGATACAAAGTTTAGGCCTCACGTATTAATATATATGATATAGACAAAAAAAGATACGAAAATACTATCATCGACCGTTGATTTTTCTATTTTACTAACAAAAACAAGGACAAAAGCACAAGTTAAGCTGATACTCATATACACCGACTGATTCCATAACCCATACGAGGTATCCATTATGTCTCATCGTAGATATGGCAAATATATCATTCGACCCAATCAGATACGAATGCCTACCGTTTTCTACATGTACGTATATTCGCTCCCTTTTTGCCTTGCCTTTACTTTGCCTTTTTATATTTTTAGCAATATAAAATTCGGTGACATAAATGTTGCGTACAGTACATTACAGATAATAATAGTGAACTAATATAACAAGTGACAAAGGAAATGTACAGAATTTACAAAATTTTAGTGGTATCTAATGTAAACATATTAATGTAATTGGATGTCAAAATTTTGACTTGATTACTAATTGGTTATTAGGTTTTATCATAAGAGCTCGTTATAAAAATTTGACCATTATCTCGCAATTTTTACCATTACTAATTAATAATTATGCGATACGGCTATTAGTGAAAAATAGTTATGTTACGTTGCTGAAAAAAATATCAGAGAATGATGCATTTACATGTCTCAGTAATTGAAACGAATTGGTCAAAACCTAATAAAGTATTTTTTTAGATACGATGATTTTCTGTAAACGTCTGTTATTTATATAATCCTTAGAAAGAGTTATTAGTCTATCGTTGCGTGTAAGTTAACTTTAAGCAAATTTATTAAGTAAGAAATTTAAACGGCTTTCATGTTACGCTGCACCAAAATACAATCAATGAGTTTCATGTTCATTCACAAAAATTATTCCTATATTATGAACTAATATGCAGTCTGAACTCATGACATTAATCACATACACTTTGGGGACTTTCAACTGTTTTATGACGTAGTACACCGACCTGTGTACCGTGTTCGTCATTAAACTCAATAATTCCATTTATGTGACTTCATGTACGTCTACGTAACATTTCTTTGAACTCGAGTCAGAGATTCTATGGTATTTTCAAAGTTTTGTAGAGCATCAACATACGTGTATTAAAACATAAATACAATATTTTAGATATTTTAATAGTATACCTTCTGGAATATTCCGAGAAGCCGGGTGGTTGTGTTGCCAGCAGTTGTCATCGTCTTTCGCGTTCTACCGACGGACGGCAACTTTTGGTATGGATCCTATGAGCGTCAATAGTACCCAGGGCTTACACACATTTTAATATCATACCTTCTGGAATATCCCGAGAAGCCGGGTGGTTGTGTTACCAGTAGCTGTCATCGCCTTTCGAGTTCTACCGAGGGACGGCAACTTTGTGGTAACGATCCTATTAGTGCCGATAGTTCCAAAGATGTACACACATTTTAATATCATACCTTCTGGAATATCCCGAGAAGCCGGGTGGTTGTGTTACCAGCAGATGTCATCGCCTTTCGAGTTCTACCGAGGGACGGCAACTTTGTGGTAACGATCCTATTAGTGCCGATAGTTCCAAAGATGTACACACATTTTAATATCATACCTTCTGGAATATCCCGAGAAGCCGGGTGGTTGTGTTACCAGTAGCTGTCATCGCCTTTCGAGTTCTACCGAGGGACGGCAACTTTGTGGTAACGATCGTATTAGTGCCGATAGTTCCAAAGATGTACACACATTTTAATATCATACCTTCTGGAATATCCCGAGAAGCCGGGTGGTTGTGTTACCAGTAGCTGTCATCGCCTTTCGAGTTCTACCGAGGGACGGCAACTTTGTGGTAACGATCCTATTAGTGCCGATAGTTCCAAAGATGTACACACATTTTAATATCATACCTTCTGGAATATCCCGAGAAGCCGGGTGGTTGTGTTACCAGCAGCTGTCATCGCCTTTCGAGTTCTACCGAGGGACGGCAACTTTGTGGTAACGATCCTATTAGTGCCGATAGTTCCAAAGATGTACACACATTTTAATATCATACCTTCTGGAATATCCCGAGAAGCCAGGTGGTTGTGTTACCAGCAGATGTCATCGCCTTTCGAGTTCTACCGAGGGACGGCAACTTTGTGGTAACGATCCTATTAGTGCCGATAGTTCCAAAGATGTACACACATTTTAATATCATACCTTCTGGAATATCCCGAGAAGCCGGGTGGTTGTGTTACCAGTAGCTGTCATCGCCTTTCGAGTTCTACCGAGGGACGGCAACTTTGTGGTAACGATCCTATTAGTGCCGATAGTTCCAAAGATGTACACACATTTTAATATCATATCTTCTGGAATATCCCGAGAAGCCGGGTGGTTGTGTTACCAGTAGCTGTCATCGCCTTTCGAGTTCTACCGAGGGACGGCAACTTTGTGGTAACGATCCTATTAGTGCCGATAGTTCCAAAGATGTACACACATTTTAATATCATACCTTCTGGAATATCCCGAGAAGCCGGGTGGTTGTGTTACCAGCAGCTGTCATCGCCTTTCGAGTTCTACCGAGGGACGGCAACTTTGTGGTAACGATCCTATTAGTGCCGATAGTTCCAAAGATGTACACACATTTTAATATCATACCTTCTGGAATATCCCGAGAAGCCGGGTGGTTGTGTTACCAGCAGCTGTCATCGCCTCTCGAGTTCTACCGACGGACGGCAACTTTGTGGTAACGACCCTATGAGCGCCAATAGTTCCCAAGGTGTACACATTTGATTCACCTAGAAAAGAAGAATTTGAAATTAGTAAAGTTACACCAAGTAAGTTAAGTTTAAAAACAGCTAGCAGTAATTCCCAGTACAAAAATTCCATAAATAGAAAACAATTTATTGATATACAACTGGATTTCAAACATTATTATTTTGAATTTGTTTTGCAACACGAAAGGAAATAAACAATTTAATAATTAATAAACAGAATTATCCAAGCCGATGATATAAAGACATTAAGTTACTAGGGAACTCCCAATGAGGATAACGCAAAATTATGAATGAATTTTATACACACAAGTAAATATATTGACGTAGTTTAGAAATATATCGTATATTGGTGATTCACTTTATAGTTTATAATAAAAGGGTAAGCGACATAATTCATTAGTATCATCTAAGTTCAAATTGGTATAGTCCTATTATTGGGACGACCAATATCACAGCGTTTATTATAAAACAAATTAAAAATCCATTAAAATTTGTGGTAAATCTAATCGAAGCTGACCAAGTACAAATACTTTCAGTTTCTTTAAGAACACCTTGTATCATTTTTAACATCAAGATGTGTGCTAGGTTTCTCTTCTGCCTTGTGATCGCTATAGTTTTCGTGAACATTGAAACACGACCAACAAAAAGGGATGTAACTGATAATAGGTAAGTCTACATTTAAATGTTTCTATACGTCGAGAGATTTAATTGTTAAATCTATTATTAAGTTAAACCAGAAGTTCATTAAGAATATATTTAAAAAATGTAATCCTAAGTACACTTAAAAAAAAAAACACAATTACTAATAATATACGCGTATAATAAATTAAATAACTGTTTATTTATTATTCCAGTTTGGACAATTCAGGTTTAGACGAACATACATTCAAGGTGCCTATGATGATAAGGGAGGGACTCGTGATAACCGTTAAAGGCATTCTTAATCCGAATGATGCAACGTAAGTATAGCATTAATACATTTTTTTTTAATAATTCCATTATTTACAAATTATTACAAAAAAAATGCAATTGATATTAAATATATTACTGAACGATTTTTATATGTAACATACTAAAACAACTGTATTACTTTACAGGTTCAACGCTTACTTGTCATCTGCTACTGACGGAGATAACTGCCAGATAGTGTATAATTTTGAGAAACAAACGCTTGTAGTAATGCCGGGTACTTCTTCCGATAATGGACCATCGCTGTATAGGCTTGAAATGGATTCTACAGGTAATTTATTACTTTAAATGGAATATTTATATTTTCTACGTTAAAATTAATAAACCAGAAGTTATGCTAAGTAACAACTGAAGATAGTGGTTCAATAGTTTTTATTATATAAAAGGATATGAAAAACATGGAAATGTATGCCCTTTCTGGGAAATATATGGAATCGTATTTGTTGCTAGTTTTACATTATCAATATTTATTTCTCAAGGAATTAATAAAATTGCTATTAGATTATAATTTTGTTGAAAATATAAGGCGGGAACTAAATATAGTTTCTTTTTAATTTCAGGAATGAATACATTTATTCTAAAGTTCAAAGCCCGAATCGCGAACGGTGGTCCAATCTTCGATTTAACGTTTGAAGGAAATGAACATTTAAAAACCGGCCCGAGTGATATACTACCTTGCAAAATCAAGAGTTTCGAAGATATTTCTTACATAGTCATAAAGGAAGGTGTGCAAAGCGTAACAAGTTTACTTTTCGAATTTCCTAAATGAAAGACAATATAACCATACATAGTTATAAGAAATTGTCAAACGGGATTAATAATTGGAAGAGTATTACACTATTTTTAGTGTTATAAAACCACCAATAGAATATATTGCATTCGTATATATTTCACGATTGGTTTTGGTGATTTGGTGATGGATTGATCCATGCGAGGTGAACATATAATGTAATTGTTTGTTTGTTCTAGTCATTTTGTTAAGTATTTATAAACCGACTGTACCTTTTAGATAATTTATTTATGATCAGTATTATTAATTACGTAATAAAATAGTTATATAAAATTCCGTTTCATTTGTAACCAAATCAGCTTATTTAAGAAGTTTTTATTTTTATTTTTATTTTATTTTTATTTTATTTATTTAGGGAAACTTACAGCTAACACTAATAAAATAACAAATAAATAACATACTAAGGCTAATTACAAATTTCCACTTATAAAAACTATAAATAAAGAAAGAAAAGACAGCTACCAATATAGATATACAAATAATAACATGATTACACGCACAAAGTTGATATTATGTAAAAAAATCTCTAGAGAAACATTTTCTAAGGCATGATACACTATCTGCGAATAAATCTAGGCTATTATCTAATGAATTAAAATATTTACATGCTCGGATCAGAAAGGCATTTTGGCGATATGTCGTTCTGACAAGTGGCACATGTAATAGCTTCGGTTTTCTTAATGTATTTGTAGGGACACATAACTGAACTCTAGATAATAATTCTGGACAGTCTATAATTCCATTGGCTATATTACTTAAATAAATTAAATCGGCTATTTTACGTCGCTCGTAGAGTGGCAAAAAGTGGAAATGTTTACATCGTTCTATATAATCGGTAAAGTAATAAGAAGTTCTAAATTGCAAATATCGAAGGAAGCGTTTTTGAATTCGTTCAATACGTGTGATGTATATATTATAGTTAGGGTTCCAAACTTGAGAAGCATATTCTAAGTGACTACGAACAAAGGCGCAATACAATATCTTCAGAGTCTTAATGCATTTAAATTCCGACGATAATCTTAAGACGAAACCTAGGGCTTTGGAAGCTTTATTTACTATATTATCAATGTGTGAGTCAAATATGAGCTTTGAATCGAAAATGACTCCTAAGTCTCTTACTGTATTAACTCGTGATAGTATAGTATTCTTAAGTATGTAATTTTGTTTAATTGGATCAGGTTTGCGAGTAAAAGAACAAACAGAGCATTTTAACACATTAAGATCCAGTTTATTCTTATTGCAATAGCTTTGAAAACTATCTAAATCGCGTTGAAGACCAATCGTGTCATCATGACTTGTGATTGGACATAAGATTTTCATATCATCAGCGTAGAGTAAAATGAAGGAATTAGTAAAACACGTTGAGATATCATTAACAAAAATATTAAAAAGAATAGGCCCCAATAGAGATCCTTGGGGAACACCTGACGGGATCTCGACAGGATCAGAAGCATAACCACCGAGAACTACAGTTTGAGTTCGATTCTGCACATACGACGAAAACCACCTGAATAAGTCACCACGAATTCCTAGAGACAATAGTTTGCGTAGTAAAATTACATGATCAATTCTGTCAAACGCTTTACTATAATCAGTGTAGACAACATCAATCTGAGCAGGTTCAGACATAATCCTTGACAAATATTCACTGCATAGTATTAGATTAGACGTTGTTGATCTGCCTTTCAAGAAACCATGTTGATCAATATTGATGGCATGTTTAATGGAAAAGTATAGCTGCTTATATATTATTTTTTCTAAAACTTTAGCAAATAAGCATAATTTACTAATAGGTCTATAGTTTTCTACAATATCTTTAGGTCCCTTTTTATGAACGGGGGTAATAAAAGCAGATTTCCAGATTATAGGGACTACTCCTTCAGTAACTGAACGCTTAAATAAACGCTTAAACATTAATTATGTTATAACATCATACATTAATTACGAATGGCAATAGCAATACGTGAAAGAGTAATTGGATTGGCCAATAAATTAATATGTAGGCGTCATAATTTTATACGGACAGTGCGTTATAGCTAAACGCAACTTTAGTGGAACGGCCGTGTTCGTTGATAATAATCTATAATAGTGATTTAAATGCAAATACATCTTATATTTACGTGTGTAAATTCGTGTAAGTGTAAATAAATCCATTTCAGTATTCATTTTATATATATGCATTTATTTTGATTTTGTTAAAAGTAGTATTGTTACGGCGCGGTAACATTTTTGGAATGTTAATATTTTTTATTGAGAAGCAGAACGACTCTACTGAGGCATTCATTAATTATTAATCAGGTAACTAGTTTCATAGTTCTGATATCAAGTTTGTTATAAATTAAAAGCCTGCCACTTTTTAATAGTTTTAATAACATCAGAGTTTAGTATTCTAATATACGAACAATATTTCAATACGTGATATAAGAATAGGAAAAAAAAGGAATTTTTATATAGATAAATACGAAACGACACCCATGACACCGATCACTGACTAAAACCGTATCGTGCTATGATCGAATACCAGAAAATCCATAGATTGATAAGTTTCAGCATACTAATCTACGTGTAGTATATTTATTTTCATGCCTGATATTATGTCCATAGCACGTTCATAGTATGGATCGGTATAGTGACCCTTGACTTTAAAAAGTGTCAATTCACGTAAATGCATTATATATTTTGATACAAATATTCATTACGTATATATATTTAACACTCACTACTCATTTCATTCTTTTAAAGTATTACAAATCAAGTTTATTTTAAATTATTGCAAATCACGTAGTTCTGTGTTAAATATAGGAGACAATTCATTTTTGAGCCTGGATTAATCATAGGCTTTGTTGACCAAAATAAGTACTGGAGGTGCCCTGTTCCTTTGGATATTGTCAGTGTATTTCGTGCATACAAAACATATTACACTTAATCTATTTGGAAGACTAACAGGTATAATATAGAGTAATGAATGATTAGAATAGACACATTAAGCCATTTCCTAGTCCTCGGCGATAAGATATTATATACATATAATGAAAAACCCTTTAACATCTAGTAGAAATGACGCCAGAAACGATTCAACCGTTTCGGAGACTAACCCAAACAAACAACAGATACTTAAATTTTATCTCCACATACAGATACTGATATTTCAACAATAACGTACAGACGTACTTTATTTGTACTCTATTGACTTAGGTGTTTCACTAATGATGTTAACATTTTGATCGCTACGTTGATCATATATGAGCGGCCTCGGTGTACAGTGGTTTGTCTCTCTACTGGAAGTCTGACGTAGGACACTAAAAATATCAAGGTCGTAAATTTACAAAAAAATTACACGCTATTCGATTCCTGTAATAAAAAGCAATAGAAATGCATTAGTGCAATTTTTAGATTCATTTTTAGATTCGATTTATAGTTTAGGAGTAAATTGGATAACTCTGTGGTAGTAATTGGTGACTGGAGCCCTAGATCTTCTTAGAGTTATTGTAAAATGTCTTCAGTGGTGTTCTTAAAGAAACATGTGATTACGACGTCGCATTCAAAGTTAAGTGACAAATATATTTGTCACTTAAACTATACTTTGAAATGTTAAGTAACACGTTAAATGTAAATACAAATTAGCTCTCTTTTTTTTTTTCGAACTGGCTACGCTATTGACCTAGCAAGGTCTTAACAACTTCACCGGACTACTAAGGCGAGCGCTTAAGGCACTCAGCCGATTTTATTTGACAACTAGGCTTGGGCTGTTGCCTGATACATGCAATTCGCGACCTATCTTTTTTTTTTTTTTTTCTTTTTTTTACGTGGGGAAATCCCTTATGGATACGCCACTCCCTCGGGGGAGAGAGTGGGTTATGTCCGACTCGCACGGACTAAAACCCCACGGTGTACCGACAGACCGTTGTGTGGGGGCGGCAAGGGATCGAGCGAGCTAATCAACCTTGTATAGCCGCCCCCACGGTCCGCCCGGCAGAAGGTGACCGCCGGGCTCCTACCTATAGAGGGACAGACCGGGTACACACCGGCTGCCCCCCCTCGTCCGCCGGACCTGTGCAATGAGGAGATGGGCCCCCCGGCCC
>MU158808.1:142699-181310 GCA_015888305.1 Antheraea pernyi | reverse complement strand
GTGGACAGCGGCGGACGGATGGTGCGACGAGCCACGAGGAGAGGAGTTCCACAGGGGTCGGTATTGGGGCCGCTCCTGTGGAACTTGGGCTACGACTGGGTGCTCCGCGGCGCGCTCCCGCACGGAGCGCGCCTCCTATGCTACGCGGACGACACCCTAGTCGTAGCCCGGGGGGGAAATTGGGAGGAGTTGGTGCGCCTGGCCACGTTGGCCACAACCCTCGTGGTCAGGCGCATAAGGAGGCTGAGCCTCAGGGTGGCCCTCGAGAAGACCGAGGCCCTACTCTTCCACGGACCTCGGCGAGGGCCACCACCTGGGGCCCACATAATGGTGGATGGCGCCCGGATCAGGGTGGGGGCCCAGATGAAGTACCTGGGCCTCACCCTGGACGGGCGCTGGCATTTCGAGCCCCATTTCGCGGGGCTCGGACCTCGAATTTCTGGGGCGGCGGCGGCGCTCGGCCGGTTGCTCCCCAATATAGGGGGGCCGGGTGCCGGGTGTCGCCGACTCTACATGGGAGTCGTGCGGGCGATGGCCGCCTACGGGGCACCGGTGTGGGCCGACGCCCTCAGTCCCGCTAACGTGCGCGCGTTATTCTCTCCCTCTCCCTCCCCTAATCCCTTCCCCCAAAGTTGAGTTTAATAATTTTGCCACTAGGATTTTATAAATATTTTTGTTTATTTATTGGAGGAATCCACTTTGATTCGAAATAATTGGAAATATTTGCAAATAGAATTAATAAAATTATTTTATGCAACTTTACTAATTCTTTGATTTTGAATGAATAATTTATATAGACATGGTGTCCTTATCGACGTTCTAAATTCGCACCTCCCGTCGCTGGCTGGTGGTTTATCCATACACTCTAAATCCTAATAAAAAAGCAACAACCGTAAGGTTCTCCAGAACCTTCATTATGTGTACGTTGGCATTGTGGAATGAGTTATCCGGCACGGTATTCCCACAGAGTTATGGTATGGGTATCTTTAAAAAGGGATTGAAACAAGCAACATGTACTAATTTAAATTTTAGGATGGTTCTTCACATTATAACGTTGTATTTTATTTTTAAAATAATATCTTTAGGGTTCTATGATGTAAAAATAACAGCTGTTGTCTTTATAAGTTCTTTTAACAACAGAAATGAACAATATTAGAATATACTGTAGAAACTAAGATACATTTCTTATGTATCTTATCTTATAGTATCTAAACTTTTTTTTTACAAAATGAAATTTCTAAAGAAAATGTATTTATTGTGAAAGAATAGAACAATTTAATACAAAGTATGGTCCATAAATCTTTATTACAATTGAAGTTACGGTTTATAAAAATCTCTACAAAAAGTCTATTGAGTTTTTCAATACTAAAGAACGGATACTGAGAATAATGTTATTGTCATTGTTTAAGATCGTCAGCCACATACCATATCAGCTTAATAGATTAACCATGTATCATTACATAGTATAAAACAAAGTCCTCTGCAATGTCTGTCTGTCTGTCTCTTCGCGTCTGTTATAAAATAATGGAGGATGAAGACAGTAGAGAGCCGCTGCTGCCGTTCATGGAACACGTGGCAGAAATATCAAAAAAAGAAATAGTAAAGGAAAACGGAGGTTGCAAAAAAAAATGTTCGGAAGCAATAGTCATAAATATATAAAGTCTCGGATAATGTCCGGGGGAAAAAGGGGACTTAAAAAAAAAACGGATTTTCATGTGTTTTTAATAGTAGGTAAAGTGATTCATGTTTTTTTAATTATCAGAGCGAGATGATATCGTCCGCCGGGTACGCTAGTTTTTATATATCTACAGCGATGATGGCTTAGTTTATAACCTGTCGGACTCCGCGTCGATAGACGTAGGTTCGAATCCTACCAACTGAGTCGGAGCTTTCTATGAAAGGAAACATCGTGACAAAATCATAACATGGGGCTGGAACTTTTCCTACAGTCGTCTGGCTAGCTTCAGGGTCAAGTTGAAATTTGAAAACATGTAATTAAGTTGAAACTCTCAAATTGTTTCGGCAGCAACACTTGAGAATCATTCCTTCTAGGTCTAATGAGTTTACCGCTTTGTATGACATATCGTCATTTAAAATCAACTGAGATCAAATGCCTACAAAATTAAGAAACTAATCAACCAGTAACTAATTTAAACCAGTAAACTAACATCAAAAATGTCTAAGCAACATGCGTGATATTACATATTTTACCATTTATATTAATTAATTTCTAAGTACTTACTCAAACAAATTGTGTAGGTAAGTAAACTTTGTTGTTATTGATGACATACTGGCTGGTTGTAAAAAAAAAATTGATTATGTTTTGTTTTTTTCATAAAATTCAAATGACTGCGTATTTGTTTGAATTTAAGTGCGTTTTAATTGCTACGTTTAGTCTTGATTTTATAATTTTACCAACCATTTAAATAAAGTTAGCGACAAAATTGAATTGTTAGATATTTTTTACGTCATGAAGCGACGTCATTTGATGGCAGATAAAATGCAAAGAGCTGTAGGGATGTTGCAAGCGGGAAGTAATCAATCTCAGGTATCTCGACATTTTGGCATTCATAGAAGTGTTATTTGTCGTCTTTCGTAAAGAATATCTAACAATTCAATTTTGTCGCTAACTTCATTTAAATGGTTGGTAAAATTATAAAATCAAGACTAAACGTAGTAATTAAAACGCACTTAAATTCAAACAAATTCGCAGTCATTTGAATTTTATGAAAAAACAAAACATAATCAAATTTTTTTTTACAACCAGCCAGTATGTCTTCAATAACAAAAAAGTTTACTTACCTACGCACTTTGTTTGAGTAAATACTTAGAAATTAATTAATATAAATGGTAAAATTTGTAATATCACGCATGTTGCTTAGACTTTTTTGATGTGTATATTTCGTATCGGATAATTTTCTAAACTCTTTCAATTTGATAAGGGAAATAAACGAAATCTCTTCCACTTGCATGTGTAAGCGTGTATGCGTGCACGTGTGTGGAGGTGACATGTGTAATGTTGTCGCAGTGATGTAAAATTTTGTGTCACTGTATCCCGCGTGCAGCGTCCTCGAGGGCTCCACGCCGAGGGGACGGACCTAGGCTTGAACCGTTGCCGAGGGGGGGCCTTATAGGCGATCCTTATATGATATTATTTTTCACCGAAGACTTAGGTTCACTGCAGAATAGCTTCAAATGTAGTTAATACGCATCCACAAATGCTATTTAAATATATTGGAAATTAACGTACCAGCTTGAGTTCTTCAGATCGCAATAATTGTTATTGACTTTTAGTCATTTTTGTATAATTTCTAAAAGTGATAGATCATATAATCTCATAATTTCGAAACGACATATGTTTTCAGTGTACAAAATCTTATTAAAATCATTTGAGAATTAAATACATTTTTATTATTTATATTTAGTTTAATTTATAGGAATTTTTAATTTTGTTTTTTATGAGATTGAAGTAACCATGAAATAGTGGAAAAGGAAAACATGTTGTGCCGACCCTACTTAGGTGGGATAAGGGTAAGAAGATGATGATGATGAGATTGAAATAACAATTAATATATTCATAGTATATTGACTTTAAATGACACAAGTCTACCTACCATTCAAATAACTTAAAGGCAATCGTTTGAGAAGACGTGTATCCGCCCAGTGATGACATATAGCAGTCCCGTTTTTGCGCATATGTCGAAATATAATTTTCATAAGTTGCAGGTTCTTCAAAACCGCGTTTTACGTAAAGTGACCGGTGCCCCGTGGTACGTCCGGAGAGTTGATCTACATAGGGACCTAGAGATGCCTTCTATCTGGGCGTACGTAAAATCACTTACGATTAGTTATTTTGAAAAAGCCGTGAATCATCCCAGTCCGTTAGTGGTATCCGCCGCAAAATACGAACCCGTACCAAACGCTGCGCGTTGTAAAAGACGTCCGCTACATATTTTTACCGACCCTCCCGATGAAATAACGGCAGTGAACGATCAGTACCAGCCTGTCTCTCCAAACAGAGCGTGCTCACGCCCACGCCCGCGTAACCACAGATCACGCCGCCGTGGTCTGGGGGTAAATTTCGCTCCCGCACACCAGACTAGGCCCCCCTCGGCAACGGCTCAAGCCTAGGTCCGTTCCCTCAGCGTGGAGCCCTTGAGTACGTTGCTCACGCGATACAGTGACACAAAATCTTACATCACTGCGACAATATTACACATATCATCTCCACACACGTGCACGCACACACGCATATACAGGCAAGTGGAAGGGTTTTATTTTTTTCCCTTATCAAACTGAAATAGTTTAGAATATTATCTGATACGAAATATATATAAAAGTTGTCGAGTTATGTATGCTTGGTACACATATATGTTTCAACAACTCATATATGTATGAATAGTTAGCTTAGCTTAGGTTAGCTCAGATAGGTCGCGAATTGCTTGTATCAGGCAACAGCCAAAGCCGAGGTGTGCCGCGCACCCTTGAGCTAGTTGTCAAAGTAAAATCGGCTGAGTGCCTTAAGCGCTCGCCTTAGTAGCCCGGTGAAGCTGTTAAGACCTTGCTAGGTCAATATCGTAGTTCGAAAAAAAAAAAACAAGGTTCGGTCTGTCAAAAGTTTTTGTAATTTATTGACGACGCGGCGTCGCGTATTTATAAGAGAAAAGTATGTAGATAAGGCAGTGAACGATCAGTACCAGCCTGTCTCTCCAAACAGAGCGTGCTCACGTTGGTGCAGGTGCTCACCGGACACGGTTGTTTCGGGTGGTACCTGCACCGGATCGCACGCAGGGAGCCGACCGCCGCCTGCCACGAGTGCGGCGCAGCCGAAGATACCGCGCAGCACACTCTGTCTGAGTGTGCTGCGTGGGGGGAGCAGCGCCGCCTCCTGGCGGCGGCGGTAGGACCGGACTTATCGCTGCCGAGCGTGGTTTCGGCCATGCTCGGCAGCGAACAGGCTTGGCGAGCGATGGCCTCCTTCTGCGAGGAGGTCATCTCGCAGAAGGAGGAGGCGGAGAGGGCCCGCGAGGCAGACCCTCTAAGTGGCCGTCTCCGCCAAAGGAGGACAGGCAGGAGGAGAAGGCGCTTCGCCCAACTCCTCCTGCCACCGTAGCCGGACCTGAGGGGATGGGTCGGGGGGCCCATCTCCTCATTGCACAGGTCCGGCGGACGAGGGGGGGCAGCCGGTGTGTACCCGGTCTGTCCCTCTATAGGTAGGAGCCCGGCGGTCACCTTCCGCCGGGCGGACCGTGGGGGCGGCTCTACAAGGTTGATTAGCTTGAACGATCCCTTGCCGCCCCCACAAAACGGTCTGTCGGTACACCGTGGGGTTTTAGTCCGTGCGACTCGGACATAACCCACCCTCTCCCCCGATTGTTTTTTTTTTCCGAACTGACTACGCTATTGACCCAGCAAGGTCTTAACAGCTTCACCGGGCGACTAAAGCGAGCGCTTAAGGCACTCAGCCGATTTTATTTTGACAACTAGCTCAAGGATGCACGGCACACCTCGGCTTTGGCTGTTGCCTGATAGCGTAGTCAGTTCGGAAAAAAAAAACAATCGTTTGAAAATAAATAAAGACTGATTTTGTAAAGATTGCTAAAAGTATTTTTAATAAATATTTTACCTTACCAAGGACGTAAGCTTATCAAAAGTAAACTTTAATAAAAATTCGTAGAAAAACTATTTTTTTTACTTAAATCCGGACCTACAAATTGAAAACATTTTTTTAATCATATACGGCGGGTTATTTAAAAAGTTGAAGATAAAACGAATAGACAGACAAAGGTACAGATTTATTATTATAGATACCGATCTTAAATACCGGTAATAAATAAAATTTTAAGGCAGATAATGCTCTGTTAAGGCAGATCCCACGGTTATGCTTACAAACTACTCATTTAAAAATTCAGAACAAGTTTCGTCACCGATAACTTACTGACAACCAACATAAAACTGCCTACGCTATCTAACGGTAAGAATGGAACGTCAATGATCAACTCAATACTTGACGAAAAACATTTCACAATTAAACTGGATAATCTGTTAAAGACCCTATACCTTATTACTGAAATCCTGTACCTGTATTGTTTCCACTATATTTTTCAGGTGACAATTATTTAAATCTTTTTATGGGAAAAGCTGCTCAAGCTCTGAACTTATCATAACGCTATATTTTAATCAATTTTTTTTATCTATGACAATTTTCTTAAAGAAAAATGATAATTACATTTTTTTGTTCAAAATACTACGTATTATTACTACTATATAACACATCTATCTTTCAAATATTTAGCAAAGTATTATTATATAGTCAATAATATAGTATGATATTATTAATATCGTATATAAATATTTGTACGATATTTTTGTGAGCATCCTAACTAATAATATAAATGCGAAAATGAGTTTCATGGTGGTAGAGCCACGTTGAAACCATTACTGGTTTCAGCATGAATGGGTCACCACCCTCTCATAGAAAACCAACGTGAAGTAACAGTGCTTGCATTGTTGCGTTTCGTGCGGTCAGTGAGAGCGCCGGAGGCCCACCTCCCCTCCACTCTACTCTCCCTCTCTCTCTCCTAACCTTTCCCCTCAAAGGGTGGCAACGCAAATGCGACTCCTCTGGTGTTGTTAGTGTCCATGGACGGTGGTGATCACTTAACATCAGGTGACGCATCAGTTCGTTTGCCACCTATATCATTAAAAAAAAAGTTTGTTTGTTTATTATGCTTGCACGCCTAACTACTCAAGCGACCCTCAAGAAATTTGTGCGTACACGTTGTGAGGAATACAGAAAAGGACATAGTGCCTTTCTTGTAGAAACAAAATACTGTTCCCAAGGAATAGATCAAATCTAAATTAACACGAGCGAAGCCGTGAGCAAAAGTAAAATAGTACGTAATATAGACGTTTACGTACGTTGAATATTGATCGACGTATTCTTTGTTCAAAAAATTCTAAGCCGGCTTTACAGCAGTGACTGTTAATGAATTGTATGTATCACGGTGGCCGCCGTCGTTTTAAAAGCTTATCAGGAACAGTGCCGTCAGTGCACTGAGTCTGTACAATAAAAAAAAAAGTTATATCTTCAACTTAACAAATAGAGCATCTTCATGAGCACGAAAGTAATAATAGTACTACATTCCAAATATCCCACTGTTGAGTAAAATCCTCTTTCTGAGCATATTATGTAGCATCAGTTTGAGCGATCTAATTTTGTATTTTGCCTGTAAACAGTGGTAACACGAGAATATTTCTCAATCATGTACATTCTTGCACTATGTTTTCCTTCGCCGTCAACCGCTAGTGTTTTATATTGAAATTTATGCATGTTATGTACGTGCTTTCCAAAATTCATCGACAAACCGACGTACGAAGCCGAAGAATTGTTGATATTCTAAATCCAATCACAATTAAACGAATACTCGGGAATAAGTAAAATTATAAGATACGTAGAGATACAACCGTTTTTTGAGCAATAAGAACATAAAACGTTATTTAAAATAAGCACTTGTTGAGGTTTCAAAAACGTATAAAGAATGCAGTAAACCTAATAGAATGAGAGTCGCAGATATCTGAAGAAACATCTGGCGTTCCGAAATAAACTAAATGGAATCCAAAAGTATGTTTATAAATAGGTAGTATATTATTTGCCCAAGATATTGAAACTTCTTTATCGAATCTTAACTCGAATAATATATCCATTTATCTTTTAAACATTATTTTTACTGAACAGTTATTGGTGACACGATTCGCAGAAACTATTGTATAACCAATTGTTTTTATGGATGTTTGTATAGTTACGTGGTTGGTGTATTTCATTTAATATCGATCGATGTCTATAAAAACCTCCATAAAATTATCACATGAATATGGTATCAATGTTTCCTCAAGTTACAACATCTACAACAAACTTGTTATGATGAATTTTAATGAAAACGCATTAAAAATTCATAGTAAGCTCTCACAACACTGTGTAAACAATCTGGAATTTCGTTGTTAACCCGATATCGCTTAAACACAAATAAGTTAACCCAAGATATATTTACGTATCAACTAATTGTAGTTCTAACAACAAAGTAAATATATATAAATCAAATTTTATTAGTCTTCAGAACAGAGGGTTTAGTCAACTAGTACAGAGTGAAATCTCGCAGAGTTAATACGTGTGAAGTGAAATGATCAGACGGCGTGAACCCCACCACAACCTACTTTAATCGCTAACTAGAAGGTAGGTGCGCTGCGCGTCATTGTGCCTGTTTTCATCATTACGTCATCACAAAAGCGATACTTCAATCTTACATCGGACATCAGTCCAAATGAATATCAGATGAATGCCGGTGAACGCTAACGTGTTGTGTATTGTGATAACCGTATAATAGTGGAATTTGAAGATGCTTAAGGCGTGTTGGGATTGTATAGCCGGGTATGAATTAATTAGGTTAAGTATATTTATAATTCACAGTGAATTTTAAAATGTTTTCGAATAAATTCGAAATATACGAAAAAGGTCACATCTTTTTATCCCTAATATGATATTAAAAGGTTGTAATAAGATAATCTGTACTAACCACGCATTTCATAATTTCTAAATATTCTAAATCAACAGAATACTTGTCTATGAAACCATGTAAATTACAATATAGGTTCAAATAAAATTTACATTAGAAATATACTTATAAATAATAGACATTTAAAATTATGTATTAGAATAAACGTTTGTCATTTCTGAACGTTTCTATAAACCTAACAATCTTGTAAACATCAATGTCACTGTCAAGAACGTAATAGCCGAGTTATCAAATGTGTCAAAACTATTAGTACAAAACCTCATTGAGAAAATCTCGTCTATTCGTTATTAGAGTGTACTTATAAAACATATTTTAGACTACTTGTATTGATAATTGAGATACTATAGGTAATAAACAAGTTCACGATTAAGGCATGTAAGAACTTACCAAAATTCCATACATAATTCATCTAAATAAATATATATACGTGTAAAGTATTAAAAAAAAAGTTTATTTTAGTTTCAATGACTTATGAATAATTGTTTATTATTGATAAGATAAATGCGATGATTAATTTATTTCAAAATATATGATGCCGTATAGTATATAACGTTTTACGTACCTGGATTTTTATTTTATCAGAACTGTTTATATATCAAGTAAATCAAAATAATAATAAATTTAATCTCACTTTTTTAAGACAACTAACTCATGACGAAGAAGCCTATGGTACAGCTTTAAACGGAGTTACGCATCAGGTGCCTCCTTGGCCGCAACCACAAAACGAAAGGGAAAACATGTTCTTACTTCCGAAACCACTAGGTTTAGATGACAACATAACACTTACTGGAAAAAGTTTAAAAGATCCCAAAACGTAAGTACTTTCTTGTTGCCGTTTTGTATAAATACATTGATATTGTCCAATGAAAATATATTAAGTTCATTGAATACACTAATACAAGACAGGTAGATTTTAGTTACAAGAATCATTTAAACTGTAAATGCAATTTTATGTATATATTTATTTATACAAAATATAATTGATATAGAAGAGTATAAAATTGTCTTCAGTGAATTATGAATTTTTATTATTAAAATGAAATACACAAAAGTATTTATTAATGTGGAGTATTCCTAGCTATTATAAGTTACTACTTATAATTCATACATATATTTATAATTTGGACATATACAGACTACCATTTAAAAATATATGATTAAAAAGATGTACAGTGAGAGAATACCATTTTTATAAATGTGATTACAACTAGTTCTTAACAACTAAACTAGGTTAAACATATAGCACCAAGACCATTTTTTTTATTTTAATGTAGCATTTTCTTGCTAGTGCTTCCCATTCTAAGTGGACTATTGTGCTTTGTTATTCTTAGGGTTACCTTCCTAAAATTTTTAATAAAAGATGCACTTAAAGTAACAATGTATCATAATTATCATAGGTTGGCGAGAGGGAAAAAAGGAAAAATAATTAAAAAGATGTATATTTCTAGATTAGACTAAGGCTAGAGTAAAATTGTATGAATTGTTAATGTGTGACGAAATACTTCTACCAAAAAGTAATGAAGGACTTAAGAGAATAGGAGTTCCTCATCTTTTTATCGATGACATATAGGGTTATTCAGCAATAGTTCTGACTCGGTTGCACAGATATAAAACTTCAGTAATTAAAGCAGTATACAAACATGCCAACAAACTAAGCAATCATCTCTTCCAAGTTTTGTTCTTGTACAAAGTAACACACACAAATCTTTACAATAAACATTTTTTTTTAGAATAAGCATTTCACTAATAACTGGAAATGATCCATCTGATCACAAAAATGTGGCATGCCAAATGGATGTCAATTTTCCTTCGAATAATGGAGACAATAAAATAGCTTTGAAAATAATTAAGGATGGTTATGAGGAAGTCATCAATGAGAGCTATTTAGCAACAAATTCTTTCATACTTTCAGATGACAATGGTAAGTTTTTTAATTCATTTAAATTAGATATATATCAATTACAATCTAATTCATTCTGATAATATTTTCTTCTTTTTAGATTTAGATCTTTCAATAAGTTTCAAAGTCAGGGATGGAAGCCTGGATATTTATGTTGGTCCATCATTTTTAGATTATGTCCAGTTAAAACATAATTCAGATGACATAAGATTTATTAAAGTGAGCGGGGATGTTAAAAAAATAAAAAGACTAGATTTTGAATTTTCTTAATATTATTTACCTCAACTTCAAAATAATTGATTAAAACATCATCATATTATACCTCTTTATGTTGTAATCATAGACATAGTAATTAATAATTATACTTCACAACGATTGCATACCAAATATTTGTATGAAGTATATTCATTGTCTTAGGAGACAATGAGACGTATTTTTATAATGTGACATTTAAGTGTTATCTTTTTATCTTTGTTTTTATCTTCTTATAATGATTCCGGTTTTCCTTAAAGGTAAAACAAATACATCCTAGTACATTGAATAGCATTTATACCATAGATAAGTTTTGTTATAATCAATTTCATAGAAGTTTTTGCCATCTTGTATTTAATAGGTTATTTTTTATAAGTAAATGCATAATGTATTATTAGTAAGATATAGTAATCTCGTATGACAGCTATTTTAATGTTAGATCCTATATTGAAATCATTTTAATTTATTTGTTAGATTCTCTATAAATGGCTTATTATGTAACCAAAATGTGCATTCATAATGTTTATTTTATACTATGTTAAATTTATTATACAACTAGTATACATTTTTGCTCCACTCCTTAGGGTCTTATTGTGATTTTTTAAAGAAAATATAACTGTATAGCCTAAAATCTTTTTTTCACTTTTGTTATTATAGAGATAGTTATAATTTATAGAAGTGGTTTATAACCATCACAATCCCACCATAACTGTTACAGGTTTGAAGTATTTAAGGTAATGATGTTTGCTCTGTGAATTCCACAAGCAATATATAACTACCTTGACCTACTTATTATGTTATCAACCGACTGTATTACTAACTCGTAATAAAATGTAACCTTTATAAAAATCTACATTTGACATCTGAGTAAATAATGATTTTCGAGCAATTAAATTGTTTATTAGGATATTATTTTCCTTATTGGTAAATACAATTATATTATAATATTATGTATTGTTATCATCATTGTTTTGTAATAAACTGTATTACTTGTTGTACAAGCTAAATTATTTATAAACATATTTCCCACATGTTTCTGAGAATATTTCCTTAACATAGTGTTCCACTGACGTAAATGTAATTGTATGAATGAATTTGTAACACAAGGGTTTTTCTTCATTTTATTTCAATAACATTCAATAATGAAAACAAAAATAAATAATATTAACAAATAACGAATATCACAAATCCTTACATGACTACATCTAATTTACACTATAACAGTGATTTGATATAAAAAAAAAAAAAATTATAATAAAGCTAAGACCAATAAAAAAATTCAATGATTGGAGTAACAAATGATTATCAGCATTTAGTTTCATTGATGGTTATTATTCGAACTGACCACCTGCTGTTGGCCTGATGGTTAAACAATGACCACACTGAGATTTTTAAAATTCCATAGACTAAATTGACAATGGCTTATGTCAAACTTGAAGATAATGTTGCTACATTAATTTTAACAGTGTTGTTCTATCATTATTTCTGTTTCTATTATTTGATCGCAATTTTTTTAAATATTGAGCGTTTATGCTTGTAAAAAATAAAAAAGATACATTTCTTTTCTTCCGTTGTAGCGTTTTACAATTTTTTAAAAGTTTTCTTTTACCTTTCAATGTGTGCCTCTTTGTACTGTTTTTTTTAAATATAAATAGTTTTTGTTACAATTATTTTGTTTGTTTCTATGTTTTATTTCAATAAATGATAAACATAAAATTGAGTTGAGGGCTTTTATTTATTACATTTCGAACAGTTTAATATACTTGACAATTAAATGTTATCATTATATCATTTGGAAAACAAAAAAAAAGACAATGACGAAATACTTATGAAAAAAGCTACAAAAAAGAAACAATCAGTCGCAATATTGCTTATGTCATTCTGACCTTCAACTTCGAAGGTTCCGTTTTTTTTTTCAGGAAAACAACATCAATAATAATAAGTTACACAGTTTTATGATTACTTTTGACCGGTGGACAACACAATTTTTCAAATCCAATTAATAAATTTGCAACATATTAAAACCAAATTACTCCGTATCTTTTGGAAAGGACAGTAAGGCGACGTTTAATCATTGAAGCTACAGGAAAATGTTCTTAGGAGACTATATATTTTAGATATTTTGACCTTAAAAAAAACCAATGGAATAATGAGCATTGACATTAATTAAAATATATATATATATATATATATATATATATTTGCTTAATTATGAACAATACTGCACGCAAGCATGACGTATACCTTCTTTTTTTAATAATATACTGTTTAAAGTTGATTTATGATTAACTAAGAAAAAGCATAGCTAGAATATGAATTGACAAAGGCAAGCGTCAGAAAAGAAAGTGATTACACCTGTAATTTCTATAAATCAAGAAGACTGTTTAACGGAACTGCTATACGTGACATCCACCGTTCTACTTGTGAAATGTAGACTTCTATCTATATAAATGAAAATCGGGTATATATTTAGTAAACGAAATTTGCGCCATGAGTACATACGGAGACATACGGCGACTACTTAAAAATGATGCGCAGTTTCTCAATATCTAGTCCTTCATCATTCTTATCAGACACTATAAACATAAAGTAGTATTAGTTGTACATCATGGAAAATAATTCGATAAACGGTGAATTTGAGTAAATTGAAGGTTAGTGAAATTTGTACGAGGTTCGAAAGTATCATTGCATCATCTATTTCTACTGCATATCGCTTGTGCTCATTTCGGTCTGAGTGCAGAGATAGGCAACATATACAAGTGTACCAGGCGTTTCAACACAAATAAAATCAAAAATACTTTATTCAGTTTAGGCCCTAATAAGGTACTTATGAACATCAAAACTACTACCAGTTCGGAAAACAACCCAGTCATCGAGGAGAACCGGCAAGAAACTCAATCGAGTATATCTTTTTAACATATATATTTCCAATACATCATACACTCGTTTTAGTGGATGTACAGAGTGGAGTCAATTCCAGGACAGATCAGTCAACACACTAACATAACTCGTAACTTATTATGCTGGGGCTGCATTAGCGGGCTATGGCGAATAATCATGTTAACGCGATGAGTGTGGCCGGGCAGATAGATCGTTGCAAAACTTAGTGTTCGGACGAAAACGACGATGTACTATCGGGGCACTGTCTGTAAATTAGCGCGTATCAAAGGAATTTGTAACAGCTTCACCGGATCACAAGAATATGTGTCTTGGGTTTATATATGTCAATACTCGTACACGATGTTTCTAGCGCGCCAACGCAACACGAATCTTCGCTCGCTAATGTAGCCCCCGCACTTATATGTAGATATATATATATATATATATATATATATACTTGTTTCACTTATTTTCTTTTGCAAGGCGATCTGAGGACGCTCTGCCACCTTAGAGGAGTATTCAAATTGCCATCAATTTAAACCTATTAAAACTCATGTAAGGAACGCTCATTGAAATTCTACTGTACCTCTTTTAAATGATATCTGTATCTTGCAAAAACTACACGTGTTTTTATTATATTAAGCGTCTTGTTTCCTCATTCACATAGATTTTAGTTTTACATTTGTATATAAAAGTGTATGCTATCTTATGAATATCCTAGGTTTTCTTTTAGGATAACGTAGGATTGGATGTAGTGATGAGTTTTTCTTATTTAGCGAACAACTATTTAAAAACTGAACTGTTTTCCCTTACTGTCATTGTCTCATCCACCACATTGTATAATTTCATTTTTAAGGACATTTTTTTATACATTTTAGAACTTATTTGAAGCTAACTGAATGTCTGGAAATTTCGAGATGACAGACGTGTATTGAGTTGTTAATTATGTGTATTATCAAAATTTGCAAAGTAAATAATTGTAAATAAATATAATTTTATTTCTACAATATGAAACAGTGATAGCATCATTCGTACAGTCCACGTGATGTTTAATAGCTTCAACAGACCTTGATTGTTAAAGATATAAAATAAATGAAATCAAAAATATATCCGGATAAAAGGGACTACCTGAAAATTCCGTATATATAAAAAAGAAGCATAAAAGGCTTTCCTTTTCATTTTATTATATTCTTATATTTAGCACAGATAATGTACAATGATATATAAATATAAGTTACTACTATTTTTCATTCCTTCTCAATACAAGTGTTGTATACCTGGTTTTATTTATTTATCCTGCGTTTAACAAATATGTGTATATAAGAATGTCAAAATCGAACGTGTCTGTACTTTTTTTTGCGAAAAAAAAGTTGTCTGGGTATAAGTAATAAAATACATTTTTAGAAATGTCGGTCTGTTTGTTTAGACAGGTGTCACTGGTAAAATACTAGGTTTATGATAGAATATTTACAAGTCTTTGTTTCATTAAAATCGGTTAACTAAATCAAAAGTTATTGTAATTTTAATGACGACGCGACTCAAGTACGAGATAAAAGTAGATAAGTGAATGGACTTCAAACTCATCCTAAAACCAGGATATTTTATAACATAAAATAAACATTACTACAGCATTGATTGCATCACTAACACGTAGTAAACGAAAGGAAAATGTTTTTTTTTTATTCACACAAAATAATTAATTAATATTTATATTATGATGTTCAGTAGTTAATAAAACGTATTAAGGTCAATAGATGGCGTTCAACATGTAACACCATTTTCTAAATCATACGATATCCCGCTGAATGAGGTTGCGTCTGGTATCATATGATGAGTTCCGATCGGACCATCGACGCGAATGGTCGTGCATTCTGCTGCGCTCTACGCTCGATCTCGATACTCATGAGTTAGTGACGTTCGTTATTACTTCGGGAGTGTTCGGTTTTCGCTGTGAAGTTCCGATTCGGCTGACTTAGCTCACACGTGCATTGCAGGTGGCATTCTCGATTCCTGGAATTGAGTGAGACCTTTCTATTTATTTATTGCTTCTCTTGTTACATTTATTGTTCACCCATTTATTTGTCTAAATATTTAAGTAGTTCTTCATTCCTTTAGTCGTTATTTCTTTATACATTTATTTATTTTTCAATTATTTATTTATATAGGTACCTATTTATCTATTTATTGTTTAATTACGTATTTTATTTTTACTTGCTTGTCTCGCTCACGTATTTCTTGCATTTTTTTTTTTTTCTTATATTTGTTTTTAAATAGCTCTCTTGGTCCCGACTTGGGATAGACCCTTAGTCTTCGTGTGGCGTGCCCCCCTGCCCTTAAGGCAGGGAGGTTGGTTCGCGTAACATCGTTCCTCCCCCTCAATCCACGGAATGGATAACTTGCAAGAAGTATTGGATAGATTTCGCGTCCGTCTCCTTGCGCAGGGACTTGACGAAGGGTCAGTTAATTCCGCGTTTGTGACTCTTCTGTCCCAGTCCTCCGAGGAAAGTCAATATGTGTCCCGCGTGGCAACCTCCAATTCCTTCGCGTCTCTCTCGCCACAATGTACCTTAAATGTGGCCGATAAGGGCTTATTAGAAGCTCCCATACCGAGTTCCAGCTCGGAGACCGGCTCCGATATGGAGCTCGACGTGGCGGCGTCCGACGAGCTGCCCGCGACCGCGACCTCCGAAATAATCGCGACCCCCGCGCCCTCAGCGCACTCCGCGCCTTCTGCGCACGTAGACGACGGTTTTAAAACCGTCACCTATCAAAAACGCCGCGGATCGCGTTCTTCAGACTCCGACCAGGGCTCCGCACGCCCGGTCGAGAAATGCGCCAATATAGATGGCGTTCGGGTGCCGGCTATACCGGCAAACGTAAGACCGCGGGCGAGCAAGCCCAATTCCTCCTCTGCCTCGCTCTCTCAGACAGACGCATCGGGTTCCGTAGCGGCTAAGAAGCCCCGCCCACCTCCCCCTGTAACGATTCAAGATAAGTCCCAGTGGACCTCTATCTCTAACAAACTCAAGTTTTTGAAAATCAATTATACGCCCGCCCCCAGCCCTCCGGCGGGCATTCAAGTCAAGTGTCCCGCCATAAGCGACCACCGTGCGCTAACTAAGTTCCTTAGGGAATCGAAATTAGCTTTTTTCACTTTCGCATTAGAGGAGGAACGACTCCTTCGCGTAGTACTTCGTCGCGTCCCGGCTGAGATCTCAGTCGACGACGTCAACGCCTCCCTTAAGGAGAAAAATCTGCCGATTCGGGAGGTACATAGGATGTACCACCCACGCACCCGCGCCCCTTACAACATGGTTCTAGTCCTCCTTGACCGTACCTTAGAGGGTAAGGCTATCTTTAGCCTCACCTCAGTCTGTGGTCTCAGCGGCATCACCGCGGAGCCGCCAAGAAAAACTCATACCCCGTCGCAGTGTCATAACTGCCAAAGTTATGGCCACTCGGCGAGGAATTGCCATCTCCGCCCCAGGTGCGTTAAGTGCCTAGGGGATCATGCCACTAAGGAGTGCGTGCGCACTCCCGACACCCCAGAACCTCCCAGCTGCGTGTTGTGCGGTAACGCGGGCCACCCCGCGAACTATCGCGGCTGTCCCCGCGCACCGCGAACACAACGCCCTCGCCAGGCGCGACAGGCGCCTAGGGCACCTGTGCGCGCCGCCCGCCCTCCGCCTCCACCTCTCATGTCCGTGGAGGCCTTCCCTAGCCTGCCGGGTGCCTCTCGCCCCCCGGTAGCGCCCGCGTCCACTCCGCGCGCGCCACCCTCTGTGCCGCGCGCACCAAAACCCGGGCGGGCCCCTCTGGCCCCCTGGGCTCCCCGGCCTCAGGCTCCTAAGCCTCAGGCTCCTATCCCGCAGGCACGGCCGACACGCGCCGCGCCCGCCTTCTCTATGGGGCTCACCGGAGAGAGCTGGCTTTTCCAGCTATTCCGGGAGCACGATCTACAAGAAGTTTTAAACTTCAACGCGGCCCTCCAGGCCGAGGAGGATTTGGGCAAGCTCAACGTGCTCGCGCAATACCCGAGTATTGCTGCGAGCTTACACCGTATCGTTCGTTCCCAGAATTTAAACTCAATTAATTAAAATTCACGGCTATGAATAGGATAAAACCGCGCGGTCTATCTCTTTCGTTTTTTAACGCGAGATCTCTTAGGACACAGCGCGATTTAGTAGCTGCCTTTTTACGCGATAGACAGATTGACGTTCTCCTCGTCCAGGAGACGCTTTTAAAACCGAAAATGCGCAATCCCAGAATCGCGAACTACAACATAGTTAGAAATGACCGTGTCACCCGCGGGGGCGGCACCTTAATTTACTATAGGCGTTCGTTATATTGCATGCCGATAGATCCGCCCGTTCTAACCAATATGGAAGTATCAGTATGTACGTTAGGTATGACCGGTCATCCGTCCATTGTATTAGTGTCCGCGTACCTCTCGCCGAACAAAGAGTTGTTACAAACAGATTTACGAGCGCTGCTCAACTTAGGAGATTCAGTTATTATAGCGGGGGACCTCAACTGCGGGAACGTTATCTGGAATAGTCCGAGAACCTCTCGTAACGGGAGGATACTCGACAAACTAGGTAGGGTCCTCGCATTTGACGTCATAGCCCCTCCGGAACCCACACACTATCAAGACAACTGTCGCCCGTCAGTCTTAGACATAGCTCTCTTAAAAAATATCACGCTTCGGGTACGACTCATACAAGTCGTACACGAACTTGATTCAGATCACCGCCCGGTCGTATTACAGTTAGGTTTCAATTCAGATTTCACCCCTCCGTCGGTCAGGGTGGCTGATTATGTTAGTTTAGCTCGTTATTTTAAAGAAAATCCATCGTCTGACATTTTAGACGGGATCCCAGACGTGTTGACGTCTAGAGCCGACGCGGATTCGGCTATCAATTCCCTGGTCGACTATCTTCAGACCGCCGTCAGAGAGACCTCGAAAGAGGTACAAGCGGCGAATGATCGCCGCTTTATACTCCCTGACGACGTGAAAGCGTTGATCACGGAAAAGAACGCCGCGACTCGAGCTCACGACGCTTACCCGTCTGTAGAGAACCGCGATCGATTACGCTCACTACGTAAATTAGTTAAAACTCGTATCTCTGAGATTCGGGGCGACAAGTGGGACAGGCTTCTGGAGGATCTCCGGCCGTCTCACCTGTCGTACTGGAGACTCACGCGCACTTTAAAATCAGATCTCGCCACTCCGATGCCTCCTCTCGACAGAGGCCCCGGGTTGCCTCCCGCGTTCGATAGTATAGATAAAGCAGAATGTCTAGCCGCGAGTTTAGAGAAACAGTGTTCGCCAAACACTGATAATACTGATGCTATCCATATCGGATCGATCGAGTCGTCGGTAGAGCATGCACTCGCATCTCCACCCGCGGATACCCTAACCTCGATAACCCAAGCCGAGGTGTGCCGCGCACCCTTGAGCTAGTTGTCAAAGTAAAATCGGCTGAGTGCCTTAAGCGCTCGCCTTAGTAGTCCGGTGAAGCTGTTAAGACCTTGCTTGGTCAATAGCGTAGTCAGTTCGAAAAAAAAAAAAAAAACTGGTATCATATAATATAATAACTTTGGTCAGTTTTTTTTAACCTTTTCCTTGCTTTCGATAAATCTTCGTCCTTCTGCTTCTGTTGAATATAATGAATGTGATTCGAGCCTGTATTTTAAATCTACTGATGTTATTATGTATAATTTATTCTCTCACGTAGTTTTTAAGTGTAGACTGTAGTATTAACCGTTTGCGAATTACAATTACATCTATACTAATATATAAAGCTGAAGAGTTTGTTTGTTTGGTTGAACGCGATGATATCAGGAACTACAGGTTCGATTTGAAAAATTCATTCGGTATTAGATAGCTCATTTATCGAGCGGAGCATCAGTGAAGAATGTTTCTAAATCGGGCTGTATTTTTCCTTTTAGCTGCGTGTTAATGTTAGTATTATATACGTTGCCATGGTAACGTGGTAACTTTCTATCGCAAACATTTTTAAACTGTATTTTGTGTTTCTGTTCAAAATGTTTATTCTACGTTTGTTTTGTTTCCATTTTTTATTTGTAATCTATTACGTATTATAAAAATAAAGTGTGTATTTGTGAAATTAAAATAACAACCTTTTGGTGAATGGATATGGCTACAAATAACAAAAAAAAAATTCATTTATATCCCATCGGTATTTTTATATTATATTTTCTCTGTTTGTTTGTTTTTTTCCGGGTAATCTCCAATACGGCTAGACCTATTTTAATGGGAATTTTACTGGCAGATAACCGAAATGATAGCGGTTGACATATTTTATTTAATTTGTTAGCGGCTTCGTCCGCATTGCTCTTTCCAAAATGGTTGGACCGATTTTCACGGGGTGTTCACTGGTAGATAGCAGACCTCATAAATAGTGATCTAGGTTTTTGATTCTCCTGCGTTCGCAGTAGAATATTCGTAATGCCTGAACTGATTTCCACGGGACTTTCACTGGTAGATAACTCAATATAAGAAGTAACTTAGACTATTTTATTTTGTTGCCAAGACTTCGTAGTAGTGATGACCTGTGAATTGGTCCCTGCGAAATTAATCAAAAATATGTTGTTTACTGTAAACTAAAGCATGAGACGTGTGCTGAACTGGACTCCAAAAATAAATATACCTAATTGAAAGTTATATATTTGTATATAATTTGAATTATATTATTATCTTTTTGGTAAATTTGGCGACCATTTTGTTTTATTTACTGCGTTTGCGTCTACATAACTCAGTGATTATAGCAACGTATAAGAATAACACAATTATATCGACAATATGGGCGTAATATATCTATATAAAAAGATTTAACACATATTGTTCGATAACGTATAGCTTAACATTATCATTACTTTCTTATATAGTGTTAGTGAGCACTGAGGGTGGTATATAGTAGGTTAAAGTTCCAGGTATGTTGCTGATGATAAATCCCATCCCATTCGATATAATATTGGTATTCACATATCGAATCTACGCGTTACATGTTACAGTAGATGGCGTGCGTGTCGTAGTTACAAATATTTTTGAAAATATATTTCTGTAATGTACACACCTACTTACAATTTTACATTTTTAAAAAACGCGTGCGGAGCCGCGGGCAACTGTTAGTATTTCTATAAATTGAAAGGATACTTTGTATAGATGAAATATAGTTTTCATTTTTCCATTTTATAAGGTTTTTGTTTAAATTTTGAATTAATTTTGTGCTGTAAATATTACAACGTCGAATCTTATCGTTTTTAGGACAATTGTGCCTATATTATTTTTTATGATAAAAGAATGAAGAGTTTTTTCTTAAATTTTACTATTACGCATTGACCTTCGGATTGTATCGCGTCGCTGTGTGATATAAGATTAAGGTCTAATAGTAAAGGGATGAATGTTTCTGAGATGAATTTAAATGACAGTAAAACGGTTCGGTGCGAGTCGCTACCTATTGACTCCACCAGAACAACTTGCTTGCCTTGCATTGTGGGGGCATTGGGACGTAGTCGTGAGAACAGCTAGTATGAAAATAAGTTTTTTTTATATCATAGGAGGCAAACGAACAGGTGGGTCACCTGATGTTAAATGATCACCACCGTCCATAGGCACTTGCAACACCAGAAGAGTCGCAATTGCATTGCCAGCCTGTGTTTGGGAGAAGGAGGAGTGGGGAAGTGGGGAGGGAGAAGAGAGTTGGGTATCCGGCGCTCTCACTGACCGAACGAACCACAACAACGTAAGTACTGTTACTTCACGTCGGTTTTCTGTGAAAGGGTGGTACTACCCCGGGCGAGCCGACCCATTCATGCTGAAACTAGTAGTAGCTTAAGCGTGGCTCTACCACCTACAATTTTTGTATACAATTTACATAAATACAAATACACGTGAATGAAATCGTGGGTATCAGATAACAACATATAAAACTGGTTTTAGACCAATTTAAGAAATTACTATTTCTGTACTATTAAGTATTTGTTTTCAAAATATTTTCAGTGGCTTTCCTATATTTGTCGAAGATTATCTTGCCCGGTTGATTAATAATAGGTGGCGTAGAAAGATAACTACGTCACCAACTAAAACCTAGCCCTCGTTCTGTACGAATTACTCTCTAGTCTCCCTACAGAACCTGCAAGACCTGGAGTTATAACAAAACACGACCATGAAGATAGAACAAAAATTTATAAAGCGAAAAAGTAAAATGTATACTGTATTTACATGTTCATAAGGTACTTATTGTATGTATGATAACATGTAAAAATCATTAAAGTATAAACAAAAAGGCAAATGAATAACGTGATAAATAAATTATAAGGTATGCAGAGTATGGGATTAACTTATTACACTATTATAATCGCTCATCTATTAAAACTAGGCGTCATTTCAGAAACAAATATTTGAAGAACTGCCAGCAAGAAAACCTTCTATGCTACTTTTAAGAATTTATTTCTAGCACGCGGATTGTCGCTGGCGGCTGGAAGCGTGCGATTCCTGTTTATTCAAATATATCATTTGCCATCCTCATTGTAGCAACTACGACTGGCGAGTCGTCGCGACAGGAAAGAAACACGTCACTCAACATCAATCTATCTATGATCTCGTCTATTACATCAAATTAATGCATAACACCACTGCGCGGCCAGTTGGCCAATATAAAGTCTCTCATTCGAGTTGTAGTACCCGTAAGTCTTAGAACTCCTTAGAAAGATTCACCGAACTTCGTGCATAATGTATTTTCGTAACTCATTATAGTACGAATAAAACGCATTTGTTGTTGTACGCTTTCTTAAGAATGGATGTATCTAGAAATTTGTTTGGGTTTTATTTTTAACAGCTAAAGAAATGTTATTTAATCGACATTGACATACAAAAACCCAAGACGCACAGTCTCGAATAAAAGTAGCCCTCAAAACCGGCAGCAAAAACTCCCTAATATACATACGTGGTTATAGTTATGCCCTAAACTTATGATTTTACAAATTCAAACTTACCTAAACGATTTAAAGTTGTCTTTACATGGAAGCAAGCGACGTTAGACTATTTGAAATGACTGCATAATCCAAAATGCACTCATTTTTGTGTGTCGGCTGTGAGAAATTAAATGTGCAATCTTGGGTTTTTATATATATTAGGTCTTTGCCTATGAAATTGCCGTTTTGTATGAAAAAAATTAAACGAATTTTTTTCAAGTATTTTTTATTTGTATTAATCGAAGTAATCACCCATGCAATCAATGCACCTTTACCAACGCAGTGGCAGTTTATTGATGCCCATCTTAAAGAAATCAGCTGGACGGGAGTCAACAAATTCTTCAAACGTATTTTGTACTGCCTCTCGGGTATTGAATTTTTTTCCCGCCAAGAAGTTATCTAAATTCTGGAAAAAGTAGTAGTCTGTAGGCCCAAGATCTGGTGAGTAGGGCGGATGACGGAGAACTTCCAACCACAGTTCTTGCAACTTGGAGACCCTCTGCTGTGCAGTATGAGGTCGCGCGTTGTCTTGCAGGAGCAGCGGAGACGAGCGATTGACCAATGCTGGTTGGAGATGTGCCAGCTTCTCCATTATTGTGTTCAGTTCTTCAGAGTAGGCTAGTAGCGCTAGACCACCAAACAATGACCATCACTTCTCTAGAGGTAAGTTTTTGTTTAGGGCATTGTTTAGGTGCTGAACCAGGATCCAACCAACCTGCTGAGCGCTTGCGGTTATCAAACAGAATCCATTTTTCATCGCAGGTAACAATGCGGTTCAAGAATGAACGAATCATTTGTGTGTCTGTTAAGCAGTGCAAGGCACGTCTCGACGCGTACTTCGCGCTGGCGATCATTGAGTTCGTGGGGCCACCCATTTCTCAAGCTTTTTTACCTTGTCAATTTGACGCAAATGGACCAATATTGTTTTGACGCTAACGTCTAAAGCAGCTGCTAATTCAGCCGTAGATTGTGTATCATCAGCTTCCACGATCGCCTTTAATTCGTCGTTGTCGACCAAAGTCTTCGGACGACTACGAGGTTCATTTTTCCGGTCGAAATTCCAAGAACGGAAGCGAGCAAACCAATAACAGCTGGTGCGTTGGTTTGTAGTGTTAGCTCCGTAAACGTCGTTGATGTTGCATGCCGCTTGTTGGTACCACAACGGTACTCATATTCCATACAAATGATGACAAAAAAGAGTGAAACGCGATGAAAATGTAACACTAATCAATAAACAAATGACCACTTTTGGAAAAAGAATTCCATGTTTTTAAACTAAAATTAATTTGAAATTAAAATTCTTAGCTAATCAAAAATTATTTTGATTTGAAATGGCCAGTACTGCAGAACGGCAATTTCATAGGTAAAGACCTATTATTATATCAATGTTCTTCGACGTTCTTTTTAAAATTGAACTAATTTCGTAGAATATAGTCTCTGTCGAGCAGTCGCGTATACAGTCACTACTTTACTAGCCGCTAACGGCTACGATTGGTCTTGACTTACCGCTTTGTGGAAATATGGCCTTATAATAGTAGAAAAGTAAAGTTAATTGGAATTTTCAAACACAATATGACCTTCCTTAGTTAAACTTGTGCTTTTGTATTTTGCATACTACAGCACTCTCCGCCGGAAAAGTTTTTAAGAAAAGAAAAACCGGATTTCTGAAATCTTCCAATCGAACAAACAAAACCTTTTTTAAGACAACTTGTGTTTTATACTTCGCATAAATATGGCGCTTCAATACTGATCCAGGGCCTTCCAATTATTTCGAGGCGACTTCTGGAAATCTGAAAGACTCTAGAACCTGCAGCTCTGGACAACACCACCGCCTTTTATCCCTTAGTCTACCTCTGTATTAGTTAATTGAATTTCGATGTGAAACATCTATAGGCGCGGCTAAACCTGATTTTAGCTAGGCGCGACGTGGCGACGCAAAACACGAACTTTGCACTATTAACGAAATACTCAAAAACATTTACAACCCTATCTGAATAAACATAAGGTTCAAATTGTTTTGTCGGCCACTCGTTATACTAGTGTTACGCGGCAGGTGCCGGCGGCCTTTGATAAATGCCGCCAAACACACCGCACCTACGCCTTATTGAATTTATGTATTTCATAAACATGAATAATTATGTAATAAAATAAATAAACAGTCATTATTTTATGGAACAAGTTTGTAATGATTTATCTTTTCATTATGCCATAGCTGATTCCTGTTGTAATTTGTTCTTTCAGGCATATAACTTATACAAAACAAATTTCGATGTTTCACATCTGTCAGGCGTCCCGTGACGGTTCAATTTTTTTTTAAATATGAGGTCTAATCAAGATTTCTACTCACCGACTGTAGTGTATCGGACGTAAGTTTCTTGATTATCCATCATTGCGTCGACAGCTTGCTTCTCGCAGTAAAGAGCTGTTATGACAGCTATACTTGGTTGTCGCGATGAACACAAAGTCGGCATTTGCTTTACCACCTGCCGTCACAGCACTCCGATAATTACAACGTTCTATTGCTCAGAATATCAAGATACTTAGATTCTAAGAGATTTTTATTACCTATCTATATGAATAAAATGAGAGAGGTCTACCGTTGTGAGCACATCACGTAAAAACTACTATATAGTAGATATTGATCAACTTTATTGTAATTGTTACTTCTTAGAGGCCGTTTAAATATTAGGTACACAGAATCTTTGTAACTGTGGTTAACAAGTTTTGTAATGGATGGTTAAATATCTTGACAATTTTGAAACACTCAAGTTGATTTTTAACCGACTTCAAAAAAAGGAGGAGGTTATCAATTCGTCGGTTTTTTTTTTTTCATAACAGAAATGAATTTAAAAGTAGTATTAGTGAGACGTGTCACTACGTATCATTATATAGTATAAAACAAAGTACTCTGCCATGTCTGTCTGTCTGTCTGGTCGCGATGAACTCAAAAACTACAGAACGGATTTTTATGCGGTTTTCACCAGTAGATAGAGTGATTTATGTGGAAGGTTTAGGTATACCATTTGTCAAAGTTTTTTTACCATCAGGGCGGGACAAAGTTCGCCGGGCTGCTAGTAGTGTTATATATTTGTTTTGTCACCAAAGTTAAAAAAGATTTTAAAAAACGTTGAAGAGGAATGAATATATTATAGTGGTACGGACCTGTCATGAGGACGAAAGCCATAAAAATATGAGTATTAAGGTAGAACGATTTATGGTATATGTGAATAACTAATAAATAGGTGTGAAAACTAAGATTGCTTATGTAGATGATTGAAAGGTGGAAACGTATTACGCTTATCCTACTTCGTACGAGATAGAAGTATAATACAATTTATAAACTATCTCAAATAAGTGAAATTAATATATATTTAATTATTCATTATTTCTATATAAATTTACCTGGGTATCTACACTGTGCTGACGGACGTAAAGTCCTTCTGACATAGTGCGTGTGAGACCTTTTTCTTCTAAAGCTTCTAAGGCATCTTTTACTTCGGCTTTTGACCATTTCCCTGCGCTGTGAAAAAACGTTTTTTTGTTAGCATCGGTATGACAATAACACTGCGCTACACTTAATGGTAAAAACAGTCCAATCCGAGTATTATTAATATATGGTGCCGAAACATGAACGCTCACAGAGTTAACTATGCACAAAATGTGGGTAGCACAGAGTGCCATGGTGCGTGCCATGTTAGGCATCACCTTGAGCGATAGATTAAACAATACGGATATCCGAAAAAACACGAAAGTACAGAACATCGGTGTTCGTATTACTCAACCAAAATAGCGGTGGGCAGGCCACTTGGCCAGTTATAGTGATGGCAGGTGGAGTAAGTTTTGACCGAGTGGTGGCCGAGAGAGGGCAGGCGAAGTGTGGGAAGACCATTGGCAAGATGGGTCGACGACATCATACATTTTGTGGGAAAAACCTGGACAAGATTGGCACAGAATGGCGTAAAAGGCAGGAGGCTTATGGCCTATAGTGGGTCGAGAAGGAGGTAGAGCCACGCTGAAGCTATTACTGGATTCAGCATGAATGGGTCAGCTCACCCGGGGTACTACCACCACCTCATAGAAAATCGACGTGAAGTAACAGTGCTTGCATTGTTGCGTTTCGTTCGGTCAGTGAGAGTGCCGGAGGTCCACTTCCCTTTCACAGGCTGACAACGCACTTGCGACTCACCTGATGTTGCAAGTGTCTATGGATGGTGGTGATCATGATGATGATTATTATTTATATTACTATATCGTAGGATTGTAATAGGAACTCGTTTGTTTAAAGTTAATGCAATAAGTATTCAATATCTATATAATTCTATGTATATAAAAATAGATGTCGGTATATCTGAGATCGATAGACTTCGAAACTGTTTGATCGATCACACCTAAGTTTGTCTAAGTTTCTTCACGTTTTTATTCTGCTATCCGGTATAGCATAACTCGCCACTAGGTAGCACAACAGCTTATAAACTTTTATACCCTTAAACTGATCGTCATAAAATTCACTATGCGTATCTCTACACGCAAAGTACAACAAATAACAACAAGCCTATGCAGTGTAACGGGCAGAACTAGTCTTTATATATAAAAATCCAGCGTCATAATGTTTGTCCACAAGTAACTCCGAAACTACTCAACCGATCTTCATGGAGGTTGTCATTTATGTATAATTTGCACCAACTTGAGAGATAGGATAATTTATATTTCGATTAATGGCCTCAATATATTTGAATTACAAATAAAGCGATTGTCTATGTTATTCATTTTTAAATATCATCAGTTTCAAACAGGTGCCGCTTCAAATTTGTTGACTGGAGGGCCGACTGTTATAGATATCTCATAGATGGTGTCACGTTTTAAATTTGAATTTCTTATCGGAATTTAATTTAATTTTCACTTTACCCCAACAGTTTTAAGTAGACTCATTACCCCATAATACTTTATCATAATTTAAATTTTTATGAAATTTTAAATGTTTCTTTGGGAGGAATAAGAATAGGTCGTAAAGTATATTTTATACCTCTAGGTGATTAGGGTATCTCCAAAACAGAATTCTTTTTTTTTCAATATTTTTGTCAATTTTTCTATTTGCCAGTAAGAAATACGTATAACCCCAAAATTTCAGGTTTCTAACCCCACCCTCCCATTTTTATTCGCGATTTCAGTATTTCCATATAAACAATACCCTAAAGATTCAACATCGTTCGTATTACAAACAAAACGAAATTATTTATGTTGCTGAATAACAGATAGCGCTACGTCCGCCTCATCGAAATTTCTTCCTCACATGCGTAAGTCATTGACTAAACCACCTAGGTATTTGTTTAAGTGTATCCAGGGAATTGTTTCGTTTCAGAAGTGGAAACGGCGGGATTCGCTATAATCGGGATCTATATTTTTTAAGATTTTTCGAGTTTGGAAATACAATTGGAACCGGTAGGTAGCCGATTTGAGGCAGACGAAGTTGCGCGAGTCAGCTAGTAATTTATAATATTCTGGCAATAAATCGATCTTCTTGCTAAAATCAAGCAGTTAAATAATTTCAGTTACTTACGTAACAAAGTCTTCAACTGTCAGTGGATTTGGATATGCATTTTCTATCATATCCAATACTCTCTGTTCAGAGATCATCTGGGTTTGATTAAGAATACTGTCCTCTATGTAAGCTGTGAATCAAAATTAATCTTTTAGACATCATTAGCAACTACAATCTTAATTTTTCAACATATTCATCAAAATCATAAGCCTTTATACAGCACTCATTGGACTACGTCCATGACTGAAGGTATAATTCTAGGTTTGTATTTTACTACTGTGTGGTGATATCGATTAATATAAATCTAAGTTATATTTAAAACATGCTATTTACACAACAAACGAAACCAAACTATTATGATTAAATAAGTCAATCAATAATTTAATTCTGATGGTTTATGACGGAAATTGGACTATCGCCAATTAACATATATTTATAAATTACAAGTAAAAGGCATAATGGTTAATTGAAGAACGATGGTTAAGCATCTGAAGGATATTAGTTTTCAAAAGCAAAAAATAATTAAAGCAAACAGGATTACATTGTACACATCGTTTATATATCCATATGGTTGTAAATCTATACTGATAGTATAATATTCAAGAGATTATTTTTTGTTTGTTTGGACGCGTCAATATCTGTAACCAATAACTGTCAAATGTGGAGAATTATTTTGATATATCATTATCATTATTATTGCGTATTATAAAACAAAGCCCTCTGTCACACCTGTCTGTCTGTCTGTTCGCGATAAACTCAAAAACCACTGAACGGATTTTCATGCGGTTAGCACCAGCTGATAAAGTGACTCCTGAGGAAGATTTAGGTATATACTTTGTCAAGGTCTTTTTTATCAGGTCGGGACAATGTCCACCGGGGTCGCTAGTAATAAACTATTTAATAATGCAAGTTATTAGCTACCTAATATCACGCTATTGCTCTTACGAACGGAGCAATGACCATACAAAGTGTAGGTCAGAAAGCAAGAACGAAGTAAGAATGGGGGCGGGCGGAATTGTAAATGCCTATGTTAGAGAAATACTGTTGACGCGGCTTAGACGCATGGTTGTTTTCCTTCGCAAGAATCATTGCTTTATACGGATTTCTGAGCTAAATAACTGCATTGAAAGCAATTGAACACTTAAAATAGAGTCGTATGCAACTGTCGGTCACACCCAGCTACATAAACAACTGTTTTAATTTTTTTGACGTGTTAATGTCTTATAAATCGATGAATGCCGGCTGCACGCTCGAAAAAGCATGGGTCACTGTCACGTTGCGCCTGAGCCGAGCGTGCAAGCGAGAGCGTGGAACAAGCGATAGAGAGGCGCGTTCGACCTAAGCTTTCGGCTGGTACATCTATCTGTATATAGAATAATTCAATTCACAAAAGTATGCTAAAACATTTTCGTCAATGTCTTCTTATGACGTTACCACGTAAAATGATCGTCCGTAAACCGACTTTACAGACAACCAATTTTTGTTTTATAATCTCCGTTGGCATTAAAGAGCGTTCACTTTTTCTGTGTATGGAAGTTTTGATAATGAATCAAAGTAATTAAATTGTTGTCAACAGTCACATGAGTGCTATAAAATAGATCGAATCAACCCCTTGTGATCGAGATTGACAGATGAAACGCAAACTTATTGCACAGGTCCGGCGGACGAGTGGAGGTAGCTAGTGTGTACCCAGTATGCCTCTCTATTGGGGCGGCTCTACAAGGTTGATTAGCATTGTACGATCCCTTACCGCCCCAACAATCACGGTCTGTCGGTACACCGTGGGGTTTTAGTTTGTGCGAGTCGGACATATAACCACCCTCCCCCCGGGAGGGTGACGTACCTATAAGGGATTTCCCTACGTAAATATAAAAAAACCCCGTTACAAAGTTTACATGTGTCCTTATGCTACTTCTATATTGAGTGTATCGCCACTAAGTTTTGTCTATGGTCACAATAAATGCAGGTATGAGAAGATGTTATCGCAACGAAGATTAAACGCTACTGAGCTATCGATTTTTAAAATATCAAAATAACTTGGAAATGCTAATTTTGAGTTATTATTGGAATGACGAAGGAGTGAACGTTTCTTTGCACCTCTATCGGAATTACTTTTGAGGTTAGTTTTCAACGCGACAAGCTATCGAAACTTCGTCACGCTGGTATGGAAGTAGTATTAGAATACGAATTTATTATTAATATTTAGAAACGAATCAAGATGATGGCCATTTAATAATAACTACCGAAAGGAATGCTCTCATAGTCATTGTGTTAAAGTAAAATCGCAAGAAACAGATATTTGAAACTGTTTTAATTATCGATTACTTCCATAAGCCATATGTTGTTCGCGTGGATTCTAGATACGGATTTGTGGACAAAAATTAAGTGTCAAATATGTACTACCGACAAAGTTTCACCTTCGTATTCAATAGAAAAGAACGCTTTATTATATGCGTGACACAGTTTTGTAACATGTGTTGTAACTGACCCCTACATGATTTATATCCGCGATACATAAAAGCTCCGTGTATTTAAACATCTAAACTAGCTTTAACTCAAACGATACATAATCATAATAACTATTTTCTATTTGCTTAAATATGACAGCGTGTAAATTAAATAGTGTACAACCGAGAACATACTGAGGATCTACATTCAATTGCTTGGTGATTTTTGTGTGTTACATGAAAATGATATAAAATTAGCAGATCATATGATATAGAAAATGTAGAGAACAGTAATAAACAAATATGATAGATTACCAATAGTTATATTATTAGTAAAAACAAAACAAAAAAAAAATGTTTTGTTTCACTCCAAGTTATGAATTATACAATGAAATAGATCTCACACAACATGCATGAAGGTGATATACTTATACATATCAGTTATACATACACCCATTACAATAGTTGTATATAACGCTCTTATTCTTTATAACGCCATTTGATTCTGTATAACATATAAAAAAAATATTTTTTATACGTATATACTGTTTACTTTATGAACAATTTAATTTTTAAGTTAATAAATTCCAACTAATTACAACCCTATTTTACAATAAATTAGTGTTTATTTAATAGTTTTCAATCAAATAAAATATAGTTATGATTTTATAAAATATAATTCTAGATACAAATATCAGCATATCGCATTTTTAATCAAAAAAGGAAGTAAATCAAAATTTACGTTTCGCAAATTTTCACCAGAAAGTAATGAACAAGAATACGTCCCAATGAATAACCACTTCAATACGATCATAAACTACGAAATAAATACTGTTTTTTATATATTGAGTTGTGTGAAAAGCAAAATGAAATAAGTCGATGTTTTAATAAAATGTAATTAAAAATTTAAGAAACGTACGTAGTTATTTCGGTGACATTGCGATTTAGACAGTTTACAGTAGATTGTAGTGCATTATCCTGTTACTCTGTTATCATATTTTATAAAACAAGTGAATTAAAAAAAGTAAACTTTTTTTAAATGCAGATTTAAACGCATTTCTGTTACAATAGTGTTGATACTTTCTTCAACGTCCAAATAGAAATACAAGTAAGTGTATTCACAGTGACTTATCCTTACTTTTAGAATTGACTTGAATCGATTAATTTATTTGTAAGAAAAGTTTAAGTCGAACGTGTACGAGTAAACTGATTTTTTCAGTTACTTCTTTTTTTATTAAAAGTGCTATATATTGACTGGCGATTATTTATTTAACATAATAATTGTTTATTGATTCTGAATTACTGTATATTAAATAAAATAACATATATGTGTAACTATGTAGGATATTATGTGATATAAAATTACCTGGCGGTGGAGGTGTTCCACAGTCCTCTTGTCTTAGTTCAATCTCCAGTAATTTTAACTGATGGTATTTTAACTGCATTAACTTCATTATTTTCTTAATAAAACCAACATAATCTGAAATATACATAAAGGTTTCTTGATAAATTATTGCAATTCTAATATAGTATTTTCCTTAATAATATATTACTATAAGGCAACTATAAGTACTAAACCGATCATGTTTCATATCAACCATGGCATAGGTGGTAGAGCCGCGCTGAAGCTATTACTGGTTTTAGCATGAATGGGTCGGCTCGCCCCCGGTACTACCACCCTCTCAGAGGAAGCCGACGTGAAGTAACAGTGCTTGCATTGTTGCGTTTCGTTCGGTCAGTGAGAGCGCTGGAGGGCCACCTCCCCTCCTATTCTCTTCCCCCCAAACACAGGTTAGCAACGCACTTTCTATTTTCCTAGTGTTGTTAGTGTCTATGGTACCGTGGTGATCACTTAACATCTAGAAGAAAGTTAAAGTATGTTTTTTTAAATATATCATAGGGGGCAAACGAGCACCCGGGTTACCTGATGTTAAGTGATCACCGCCGTCCATAGACACTAGCAACACCAGGGGAGTCGCAAGTGCGTTGCCGGCCATTTAAAGAAGTGTACGCTCATCGTACGTTATGTCGAGAAGTTGTAATAATTAATTTTTATTTTAAGATGGTCTTAAAGTTAATAAAATTACAAATATAAAGGAAATAACATCAGTAAGGCCATTAAAAAGTTTACACTGACACAAATGTGTGATTATATGATTTCTTATTTATTTGGATAATAGAGATATTTTCCATTTTTATTACTATAATCAATGTAACTGACCTTTTGGAAAATCATGCGGACTGACCAGTTCTCTGAAAAAAGCTTGAGCTTCGTAAGGCCGTTCACTCGCTAGTGTTTGTGGCTTGAACCAAAATCGTAAGGCGCGCGCTTCGCGTGTGTGAGACCCGGTTGACCCTGACACTAAATATACATAGAACTCCAACTGGGCATGGAATGGTTCTGTGACTCCGTTTTCTGAAATATTTAAGACAAATATTTTAATAATTACTAATGAAAATAACTTCAAAGAGTAAACAAATATAGGCTAGTTTAAGAAATAATAACTATCATTTTTTTATAACTAGTGGTGGTCCAGTGGTTGAAATTCGACCATAATTCACTAATATTTTATATTTAAATGTTATTAAGGTATTTCGCCAAAAAAATTTATAAATATTATAAGAATCGCGAAATAGATGAATATTAAATAAAAGCTATGGCTCGTCAATGGTATGAAAAAAAAACTATTCTCCAAAACCTTTTTTTTTTTATAACACAAAAATTTGTCAACAACTACTAAAAATAAAGACAATCGATTAATAAATAGACGAGATAAAGGTACTTGGATTGGAGGTATATAGATATATCGTAGGTAACTTAAGAGAAAAATTTTAAAAATGTTCACTCAGAACATTATTGGTGCCACTTAATTACCATATCAAATCAAATCAAATCAAAAATACTATATTCAGTTTAGGTCCTAATAAGGCGCTTATGAACGTCAAAACTACCACCGGTTCGGAAAACAACCCAGTCACTGAGAAGAACCGGCAAGAAACTCGATCGGGTACTTCTTTTTAACATATATGTGTTAAAATGATATATGTCGATGTATATATTTCGAATACATTATAAGTTATAATACCGTTTTTAGTGGATGCACAGAGAGGAGTCAATTCCAGACGTCACCATCGTTCACGTATTGATCCACTCTATAGTAGCCTTTCGACACTAAAACCCGCTTGACATGGTGCTTAAATTTACAGTCCGGCAAATCGGTAATATGTTTTGGGACTTTATTGTAAAACCTAACACTATTACCTAAGAAACTATTACTGGTTTTGCTAAGTCTGAAACATGGGACGACCAGTTTGTTACAGTCACTCATATACCTACAATACTTAATTTCAATCGTAAGTAAAAATTTTAAAAAAATGTGTGAATTATGTCATAAACAGTATTTTTAAATAAATAACTCGTTCCATGGAGTTTTGGTAAAAAAATGTATTATTAAAAAACAATAGGAAAATATTTATTAATCAGAAGAGTCACTAATTGTGTATTATGCGATAGTGTTAACTCATTAAAAAAATATTGTGGTTCTTTATTCAAGTTTGAAAGAATTTCTTTGAAAATCCTCATTTAATGTATTGTAATCTAATGTAACCGAAATTAGAACATACATTCTATTTTTACAATGGTGTCACTAAAATCTTTACAATTACGAAGTTATCTAAATATAATGACTGTGAATCAGAGAAAATGTGTTTGGTGTGATGTTAATCCTTGGTTCTAAACCGCAGCTCTCGCTACCTATCAATAAGTGCTTCATGGTAATTTCTTAGTTACCCTATCACTATAGCAATTATATGGTAATATTGTTTATCTATATAAAAATAGGCAGTGGAGAAACGGTTAAGAACATCTCCCGCCTCTGTTTCTCAGCCGATTTTCTTATTTTTTTAAGTAAAACTTCTTGAGGCGCGACTATGAGGTAACTGGACGACAATGCAACGGAAGTCCGTTACGGCATTATGGCGTCATGTTCCTGTACGGTCCGGTTTTTAAATATTTTTGATTTTGTCAATAAATAGTTTATAAACAAATCAATCAAAAAAAAAATGAAATCATAAAAATAATTAATTGAATAATAATAAAAATCATACAATAGAATTAATTATGTAGATATGGGCGCGCGACCGTGCTACCATATGGTTTCAATGTAAGTAACAAATTAAATCAAAGCTTAATTATCTGTAGTGCCATCTTTCAGCTAATTTGGAACTTAAATAACACAGGAATTATTATTAATAACTCTTATATGTCACGACTATTACCGCAGTTTTCTCCAAAAATTTCGAAAATTTGCAAAGTGGACTTTATGTTTCTCATTTCAGTTATCATAAAGCAACCATATCATATTTGAAGTATGATGGTGATTAAATTATTGTTATAAAATGTATAGTGGTCGACGATAATAAATATATATATATATATATATATATATATATATATATATATATATATATATATATATATATATATATATATATATATATATATATATATATATATATATATATATATATATATATATATATATATATATATATATATATATATATATATATATATATATATATATATATATATATATATATATATATATATATATATATATATATATATATATATATATATATATATATATATATATATATATATATATATATATATATATATATATATATATATATATATATATATATATATATATATATATATATATATATATATATATATATATATATATATATATATATATATATATATATATATATATATATATATATATATATATATATATATATATATATATATATATATATATATATATATATATATATATATATATATATATATATATATATATATATATATATATATATATATATATATATATATATATATATATATATATATATATATATATATATATATATATATATATATATATATATATATATATATATATATATATATATATATATATATATATATATATATATATATATATATATATATATATATATATATATATATATATATATATATATATATATATATATATATATATATATATATATATATATATATATATATATATATATATATATATATATATATATATATATATATATATATATATATATTACTAGTGTTACATCATCAATAAATGTTAAGTTCTCATATGATATACTCATTTTTAACTTAATCGTCATCTCTTATAACGCCAAAGAAGTTTTATTTCAATCACGTGTGACGGTTTTTTTTGTTTAGTACTTATTGACGAGTTGTAATGTTATCAGTCACACAAAATTGGATTTTTTTTTGTTGATAGCTGAAGTTTCGACTACTGGCCGAGCACTCGTACTTTTAAAAACATCTAAGTTACCGTAGTAAAACGATCATCAACGCAATATCTCAAAGCTAATGAGTTAATAGCTTCAATTAATTGTAATTTGTGAAGATGTGTGAACTTAGATGAACTACAGACTTATTATCCAATTCGTCTTTCTTAGACTACTACATCACAATAAGAAGTATACTAGTAGGTCTAACTGTCTTATTGAATGTTTAATCAAGTTTGTTACCTATATAATGTAATAATATAAGAATGTTCTAGTATATTTTGTAGAAACCACCTTTTTTTATTCCACCTTTTTAAATATGACTACAATAGAAAACATATATAATGAGTATACGCGAATAAAATACTTACAGTACTAAAAAAGATGTTAACAAAAATTTTAATCTACTAAGTAAATAAATTCTTTTTGAGTTACGTTTCTTAAAAATTCTAGGGAGATGTGTTTTCAATAACAACTGTTAAATGTATATTTTTAAATCATTATCGATATGACCAAATCAGTTCTTCAATCATAAAAATTTGTTCATTTTTAATTTACCACCCATATATCTTAATTAACTGTTCTACGCACTGTCAATCTTTTTTGTAAATTTTTTTTTTTACTATTAGACGACAGGAATGGAAGTGCATGTGAAAGAACAAGAAGGTTGTGAGAACAAAAAGCGTTTTTCTATAACACCAAAGAGCAAGACCTTGATTGAGCAAGAATTCCTAATAAAACAATGAGCAATGGCATGATGTTTTATTCTCGGACGAAAGGAGAATAGTTTTAAGTACTCCCTAACAGGCTACAAAAGTCACCACGGTTAGAGAAGACAACTACCGTTATAAAATAGAGAAATCCTCGTATTTTTTAGAATTATTTATAATGTCTTTTGTTCTAATCTAATATATAAAAATCTCGTGGTACGGTGTCTGTGGTCGAACTACACCGAAACGACGAGACCGATTTTTATGAAATTCTAAATGTATATTTGGTAGGTACGAGAATAAGTCGTAAAGTATATTTTATACCTCTAGGTGATTAGGATGTACCTTTTTTTTTTTTTTATACGTGGAGAGAAAATCCATCATGGACTGTCAGGCCCTCGGGGGAGAGCCTGACTTGAACCGACCACCAGCCATTGTGATGCCACGCAGGGGTGGTGCCATACGGCGACTTTAACCGGCTAAAACTCCACGACAACCACCGCCGCACTATGGGAGTGTCCCGGGGTTGCGTTAGCAAGCTCCGCAACACCCCCTGGCGGCAGGCGTTTCCCACGCCACACCCGACTGAGGCAGCCCGGTTGTGAGACTGCCTCCCAGCCCGCCGAACCCGTGCAATGGGAGTCCGGGGCCCCCGCCCCTTTCTCCCTGAGTTCGGCAAGCAGCGGAGAGGCTAAGCCACTCCGCCACCGACCCGCAACTGATTTTTTATTGAGGTTTACTCCTCCTCCGCCTGAGCCACCCTTGTATAGATATTGACTACTTGAAATCCGCGATTCCGAATATATGGACTAATTAATTTATTAATCGTTATTGGTTGGCTTTGGTGCTCGTGAAAACTATTTAGTTATTTCTTTGTTTTTTTGTTATTGTTTGTGATTTTTTTTGTGTGTTTGTTTTTTGAATTAATTGTAGGGTAACATTTTTTTACAGCAAATTTGTTATTGTTACTTCACTCTTGCAATTCTTTTATATATTTCAAGCTACCTCAGTTACATTTTGTCATCATCGCTTAACCTCTATGGAAATCATAATAACATGCGTTGTAGAAAATACTTTGACAAATCCTCTATCTTCTAGTTTTTTTAATATTATATGTGACAAACGAACAGGCGGGTCACCTGATGGTAAGTGATCACCGCCGTCCATAGACACTAGCAACACCAGGGGAGTCGCAAGTGCGTTGCCTGCCTGTGTTTGGAGGATGGAGGAGGGTGAGCGAAGGGGCAAGTGGGGGGAGGCGGGAAGTAGTGGAAAGGAGGTGGATCTATGGCGCTCTCACTGACCGAACGAAACGCAATGCAAGCACAGTTAGTTCAGGTTGATTTTCTGTGAGAGGGTGGTACTACCCCGGACGAGCAGACCCATTCATGTTGAAACCAATAACAGCTTTGGCGTGGAAGGAGAGGGAGTGGGGCTCCCTGACGTTTAGGCTGGTGCAGGTACTCACCGGACACGGTTGTTTCGGGTGGTACCTGCACCGGATCGCACGCAGGGAGCCGACCGCCGCCTGCCACGAGTGCGGCGCAGCCGAAGATATCGCGCAGCACACTCTGTCTGAGTGTGCTGCGTGGGGGGAGCAGCGCCGCCTTCTGGCGGCGGCGGTAGGACCGGACTTATCGCTGCCGAGCGTGGTTTCGGCCATGCATAAACTCATGCACACTCTTGTGCTGCGCGGTATCTTCGGCTGCGCCGCACTCGTGGCAGGCGGCGGTCGGCTCCCTGCGTGCGATCCGGTGCAGGTACCACCCGAAACAACCGTGTCCGGTGAGTACCTGCACCAGCCTAAACGTCAGGGAGCCCCACTCCCTCTCCTTCCACGCCCGCAGGACCGGGCGGACGGCGTCCACAGTGAATCGCCCGAAACGCTCGCCCGCCAGGTCCTGCTGCCACCTTACGACGGCGTCCTCTCTTTGACGCCGTCTCTCCGCCTCTACCTC
>MU158808.1:115798-141130 GCA_015888305.1 Antheraea pernyi | reverse complement strand
TTTAGATTTCCGAGACTTGAAAAATAGATGAAAAATCTGCGTTTACTGCAAATGACGTCACTTCCATTGCATACCTGCGTGACGTTACATCTGTGAAAATTTTACCCTCATGTGCCTAAAGAAGTTTTACTTAAATAATAAGAACGAGAGACATTTAAAAAATATATAATTCGGATTATTGTCAAATAAAAAAAATATCTAAATCAAATCATCTAATATCTTATAGCCTGCAAGAGACCCACTGCAGGGCCTATGGTTTCTTCCCGAAGGAAGGTATGGATATAATTAAAAGGGCAGCTCACGGCGTATTGGCGATTTTAAAATATGAGAAATTGACAGCTCTGTTGTCTCACATACAGTATTACTACAAGAACATTTCTCAGGTTCAGGTTTCGTCATGATTCATCGTCATTCGTCATTTCCTTCACCGTCAGCCGATAGTGTTAACAATTTAAATTAGGTAAATGTATGCAATTTGCGAAAAATTCGTTGGTACATGCCGGGGTTTGAACCTGTGGATATCGGGTTGATATCTCACCGGTCAATCCGATACGAAATATATATATGAGTTGTTGAGGTATGAGGCAAGATTATACTCATCCAAAAATTCAAACACGCATATGGTACAGTCGAGTATATACAATATCCGGCACAATTGCAATATGTTACGAAAATGTCGAGGTTATGTGTGATTCGAACCCATAAGTTTTCTCCCTACCAAATAAATTTTAACTACATAATCGCATACATAATTTTAACTACATAATATTATCCGACACGAAATATATATAAGGGTTGTTGAGGTATGTATGCTTGGTACACATATGTTGTTATCATATATGTTTCAACATCTCATATATGTATGAATAGTTAGCTTAGCTTATTGCGGGCGTGGAAGGAGAGGGAGTGGGGCTCCCTGACGTTTAGGCTGGTGCAGGTACTCACCGGACACGGTTGTTTCGGGTGGTACCTGCACCGGATCGCACGCAGGGAGCCGACGGCCGCCTGCCACGAGTGCGGCGCTGACGAAGATACCGCGCAGCACACGTTGTCTGAGTGTGCTGCGTGGGGGGAGCAGCGCCGCCTTCTGGCGGCGGCGGTAGGACCGGACTTATCGCTGCCGAGCGTGGTTTCGGCCATGCTCGGCAGCGAACAGGCGTGGCGAGCGATGGCCTCCTTCTGCGAGGAGGTCATCTCGCAGAAGGAGGAGGCGGAGAGGGCCCGCGAGGCAGACCCTCAAAGTGGCCGTCTCCGCCAAAGGAGGACAGGCAGGAGGAGAAGGCGCTTCGCCCGGCTCCTCCTGCCACCGTAGCCGGACCTGAGGGGATGGGCCGGGGGGCCCATCTCCTCATTGCACGGGTTCGGTGGACGAGGGGGGGCAGCTGGTGTGTACCCGGTCTGTCCCTCTATAGGTAGGAGCCCGGCGGTCACCTTCCGCCGGGCGGACCGTGGGGGCGGCTCTACAAGGTTGATTAGCTTGTTCGATCCCTTGCCGCCCCCACAAAACGGTCTGTCGGTACACCGTGGGGTTTTAGTCCGTGCGACTCGGACATAACCCACCCTCTCCCCCGGGAGGGTGGCGTATCCATAAGGGATTTCCCCACGTTAAAAAAAGGGTGGGACGGGGTAAAAGATTAGGATGTACCTATCAAAAAATTTTTGTTTTCAATTTTTCTTTTGTTTTTTTTTTTATTCGCCATCAAAAATACCAGAGGCCATATTTTCACCTTCCTATACCCACACTCTCATTTTTTATTCGTGATTTTTGTATGAACAATACCCAAATGATTCAACCGGTTATCGTATTTCAAACAATACGAAATTATTGCTATTGCTGAATAATAGATGGTGCTACGTCCGGCTCATCGAAATTTCTTCCACATATGTCAAAGTCATTCGCTAAACCAACTAGGTATAGGTTCGAGTGAGGCCCTGAATTGAAGTCGCTGTAATCGGGTTCTAGGCTTTTTAAGGCTTTTCGAGTTTGGAAATACAATTGGAACCGGTAGGTAACCGATTTCACGCAAACAAAGTTGCGCGAGTCAGTTAGTTTTCCTATAGAAATTAAATAACAGCTGTTTAATCACTGACTGTCAAGAAAAGAAAAGTTAAGGGTACTTCGTCATTTTTCAGACATAAAATAAACACCAGACATACTTTTTAAAGTTTCTCAACAGTTTATGCAATATGCGAGAAAAGGTGGGTGGTTAATTGTGCCAGGAATGTGTAGTAATTTGGCGTAATGTAGAACACGATTCTCGTGACAATAAGTTCAGGAATTGCACCAAGGCTTAAACCGAAATGTTTTCATATAATAGTTTGCACTTATATAATACGTTTTATAATTTATTTAGGGTTGAATTACATATAGTGCTTGTATCTTTACATAGTATAAAATGAAGTCACTTCTGCTGTCTGTTCCCTTAGATATTTTAAACTATTCAATGGATTTTAATACAGTTTATTCATAGATAGAGTGACTCAAGTGGAAGGTTTATATGCATATACATACATATTACAGTACAATAAAAGCCTATAAATTCAAACATTTATAATGTGATGTCGTAAGAAACATATATTTGTGCGCGTAAATCGCAAAACGCTGGCTAAACCTTATGAGACAGATCAATTTATTATACTATGGAATTCTATATCTTATAAAGATCAATAAAAAGTCCGCAATGGTATATATTATTTATCTCTAAAGGATAATCCACAGTACTCATTTTTATCTTTTTAGAAAAATAATTATGTGGTATTTACCAAGCAGATCAAAACTGCCCTTAACAGTATAATTTATCTTTTGCAAAGCTGTGGCGGGTATAATTGCATTAACCTTATATTTTATTTCAACTAGTTATCCTATGTGCTTTTTTTCGTATCTAAGGTCTTTAGAGCACAAAGGTCTGGTAGACATAGGACCAATATATTCAATGACCCTTAACCTTTAATAAGCTTCTAAGTGATGAATAATGAAAATAAAATCGTATAAAATATTTCACACCAAATTTTACCTTCCAGTGATCTCAAAAAATCCCTAAACAAACATCAAAAACCCAGCTGTGCCAAAAAGACCCAGGGAGTGGGGCTCCCTGACGTTCCGACTGGTGCAGGTACTCACCGGACACGGTTGTTTCGGGTGGTACCTGGACCGGATAGCACGCAGGGAGCCGACGGCCGCCTGCCACGAGTGCGGCGCTGAGGAAGATACCGCGCAGCACACGCTGTCTGAGTGTGCTGCGTGGGGGCAGCAGCGCCGCATCCTGGCGGCGGCCGTGGGAACGGACTTATCGCTGCCGAGCGTGGTTTCGGCTATGCTCGGCAGCGAACAGGATTGGCGAGCGATGGCCTCCTTCTGCGAGGAGGTCATCTCGCAGAAGGAGGAGGCGGAGAGGGCCCGCGAGGCAGACCCTCAAAGTGGCCGTCTCCGCCAAAGGAGTACAGGCAGGAGGAGAAGGCGCTTCGCCCAACTCCTCCTGCCACCGTAGCCGGACCTGAGGGGATGGGCCGGGGGGCCCATCTAATCAGTGCACGAGTCCGGCGGACGAGGGGGGCAGCCGGTGTGTACCCGGTCTGTCCCTCCATAGGTAGGAGCCCGGCGGTCACCTTCCGCCGGGCGGACCGTGGGGGCGGCTCTACAAGGTTGATTAGCTCGCTCGATCCCTTGCCGCCCCCACAAAACGGTCTGTCGGTACACCGTGGGGTTTTAGTCCGTGCGACTCGGACATAACCCACCCTCTCCCCCGGGAGGGTGGCGTATCCATAAGGGATTTCCCCACGTTAAAAAAAAAAAAAAATGTGCCAAAAAGATGATAATAATATTCTAGTTTTAAATATGAATAATTAAACTTTTGTATATTTACTAAAGTAACTAAATTACTTTGCTTTAATTATAAAATCATTTCAAAATTTACTTTTTTATGTTATTATAACAATAAAAAAAAAAAAACTTTATTATAATTATAGCACTGTTGCATAAGTTGTTTTGAAAGTGAAAATATTTAATAATCTAAATAACACACAAACACCTCATATAACTAGCCTTTTCATTGGAACCTTTGTGATCCATAAAACTTGTTTGTAGCATTGCTGCCCTAGTTACATACATTATTGTGATGGAAAAAGTTTACAGAAGTCTGCATTTTAATAATTTGTTGGGGCTATTTTAATATGGCTGTATCTTTATATATACATTTCTTCTGTATGTGTGTATGTCACTGAACTCCCCCTAAAGTGCTTTTGTGTGCATGTTCCAGTGGATCCGAAAATGGTTTAGATTCACAATTGGCACAAATGACATTTAGGATTTTTTTGTTTTCAAGGCAGTACAATGCCCACCAGGCCTGCTAGTATAAATATAAAGTTGTAAATTTGTTTTTAAATTCTCTAACAAGTGCTACAAATATGTTTATAAATTAATATATTCTGTCTCATTCATTCACTAGTAGAAATAATTCGATATTCCTGAATAATATTTGTAATCAGGCATTTTGAAATCCATAGATTTTGAATTCTGTAAAATTTTGTTTTGTTAAAATTCTTCTAAATAAAAATACATAGAAATACAAAAATAGTATGAATACATAATGGTTTACTAATAACACAGGAAACTACAAGGTCATTTACAACTGATAACCATTTTCCTACATTGATACTTACACATTACAATAACAATAAATAATTTCAACTTCGTATTACCGCTATAGTGTGTACAGCTTTCAAATAAAAAATAAAACTTTAATAAATAGTTTAAAAATACTTTCTTACCAAAAACATTTTCCTTATTTACTATGATCCCAGTGTGGTCACCTCCAGCAACATGTATTTTATCACTAACTTCTGGTTCTACAGCTTTTCTTTCCACAACCAAGGTGGTAGAATTAACAGTTTTACATTTAGGAGTCATAACAACTTTTTCTTCAATAATATCAGCCATGGTGCTAACGTTCTCTAAAGAATTACAGCGATGATTGTTGTTGAATTGTTAGGGTGACTCACAAATCTCACCTCCTTTTTTACTTATGATGGCATCAGACTCGGCCAAAACATACGTATAAATAAGATTATTAGTCAGATGTTTGATCGAACTTTCACAAACTGAGTTTTGTAGTCTGACCATAGATAAGACACTATACTTATAATATACTGAGAACACAGAGAAGTCGGACTGTTTAATAAAATATTCATATACGAAATATTGATATTTTTACTTTTTAATTATCGATATTAGTAACTTTTTTTTTTATATATCGATAGTTCAATATTTTTTAGTATATACATCATAATCTTCGGACCTTTATCCCACCTAGGTTGAGACGATACATTATATTTTCCTTTTCCACTTTCCCCAGTCAGATATTATCTCAGAATTCACATCTTTTATATACATGTCATTTTTCACATTCTTCATACTTAAAACTATTCTAGTTATATGTCTTTCATCTCTCTTTATGACATGCCCGTATCATGCTAACCTATTACTCCTCAACTTCTCTGTCACTGGTGATATTTTCAAACTTTATGTGACATATACATTCTTATTCTATCAATTCTAGTTACACCACACATCTTAACAATCGCATCTCTGCCACATACAGTTTCCTCTCATCCGTTTCTCTCTTAACCAAGCACTCAGATGCATGCAGTATGACTGGTCTTCTAATAGTTTTATACACCTTCCCCTTGAGTGTCAAGGGCATTCGTGGATCGCGAGATACCCTAAACATCTTTCGCTATTTCGTGCATCCTGCATTTATCCTATTCTTCTCGTCATTGTCTACGTTGTCGTCGTTTTGGATCGATGAAGCGAGATACCGGAATTTGGAGCAGACTGGTAATAATAATCTTTTTAGTGAATCGGTTGAATATATAAAGTAATCACCAGATCAGCCCACGACGTATTGGCTATTTCAAACTCTCAGAAATCCACAGTTGTATGTTTTGCCACATATAGTAGTATTACAAGAACATTTCTTAAGTTCAGATTTCCTCACAATGTTTTCCTTCACCGTCAGCCGATAGTGTTACTAATTTAAATTAGTAAATGTACGCAGATTTTGAAAAATTCGTTGATACACCCCAGGATTCGAACCTGCAGCCATCGTAATGACATTCCAACGGTCAGTCGTCTAGACCAACACCACTTTAAAAACTTGGTAACTGATTGACTGAAAATATTGGTACACATAATTATCGTATTGAGATAAAACAATAATGATGACAATTAAGAATTAATTATTTATGATTGAATAACGTTTGTGCAAGTGGGCCTTAGAACTGCAATGTAACATTTTAAATCAGTTATGGTATAAATTGTACAAATATACTGGATTAAAAACTATAAATCTATGTTAAGCTGATTTACAATTGTTTTTTTTAATTAAGCCACTATATATAGATATTTCTTTTCGATATATGGAAAACCTATAAATATATTTATTTAAATATCGACATATCGTTAATCCGTTATTTTTTAAAATATTAATTGACCTAGTTCCTACATACTTCACGATATACATAGCATGGACTTATAAGATGTGTGGCCATGATATATAGTAGGGAGGTTCGTTCCATATCGATATGCATAAACCAAGAATTTAAACATAAATTTATAATTACTAATTATAAACAATTAGTTCAATATATTGTACACCCATCGTCAACACAAAAATGTCACTCTAGAATTACTGTTTTACTTGCAGTACACAAAACAGTCGATCAGAGTAACAATTTTATTGTCGTCGTTAATTAAAACTCGGTTTTTCATTCCGATTTAAACGTTTGACTGGCCAGTACAAGTTGTTTCGATGAAAAAAACAAACAATAATAGTTAGCGCGGATTCTTTAATTATATCGCTCATGTAAAAATACACAAATTGCCCCTCCATAATGTATATTCTTGTCTACATAACTTTTTGTGGTCTGATATTTAAAGTATATTAATTTTACTTACCTTGTCGATATTTGTAAAAATTAATAAAGCCAGTCTTTAATCGTGTCTTAATCGTTATGTATCGAACTTTAATTGTGTCTATTTTTGTGTGACTATATATAACTCGGTCTGAATACAAATTATATACCACTTTCCACAATTACACACCACATAACCATTTTCTTTTTTAAATTGTATTTTTTATTTGAAATCAGTCTCTTTCGTTTATGATACTATTATCGACCATAAGCAGATATGAATAGTGTTTGGTACACACTCTGTATCAATAGTAGTCCTCTTAGTAGTCTGCACCTATGGTCTGCACAAAGTACATTTGTATGTAGGAGAAGTATAATAGTCTGTGTATCAAACTATCAATGTGACATTGGCGGAATTCTGTATAGGACACACACGGCACGGCGCCTTAATTTAAAAAAAAAACAAAATGTTTCTCTTTTCCGGGAGTAATATTATTCTGTGCTTTTCCGACTGTTGATATATTATTATAAAATATTTTTAATATTTTCAATATGAATCCCATGACGTAAGTTTATTTGGTATATTTCAAATGAGCTGTTTTCTATATTCTAAAATAAAATTTAACTTTTTATAGGAATATGAAAAATGTTTTAAAGCTGAGTGAAAGAGAACTAACAAACAATTCAAAAAGCTCTTGGCATGATCAGTATAAAGACAGCGCATGGATATTTATTGGAGGATTGCCTTACGATCTCACAGAGGGTGATGTTATTTGTGTGTTTTCACAGTGAGTTTTGTATGTTTTTAGTATAGAATTGTAGGATTACCTTGGCTGGAATTAAAGTGTAGTTACAATATTTGAAAATATTTTATTCGTACATTTCGAAGTTTATTGAAGTGGTCACTAGAATAGTTGAAATAAAAATTGAATTATTTTTTATCAGATATTATATATAATCTTCCTCTTTTTTCTGGCTACTCTGAATATAGTGATTAGTTTGGGCTTGAGCATAATATGCGGGGTGGTATGGTTTTACAGCCTGACTGGGTTGCAACCACCATGTATATGGCGAAAAACCAGTCATAGTGCTACTGTGGGTCACTTTTCAGGACCAGCCTGTACATATCCAGCTTTTCGCAGGCCGGCATGACAGCGGCGACTGGCAATGGATAAGGTGTCACTCGGTGGCTGCCATTGTCATACAGTCATTTTGCCATGCTACAATAAAAAGAAATATCATAAAGTGATTAATACAAAATAACATTAAAATTTAATTGTAGGTATCTAGAATTGGAATTTATTTATCTGTAAGTAGTTTGGATGTTACACATATAGTATAATGTGATATATGTTCTGTTCAGTTATATTTAGAGCAGTCAAATAGTTAAAATACAATACATTAAGGGTTTATATGCTGGAGTTATTATTATATTTTGTAACAAATTTTTGCCTATAAAATACTATAACAGCAACAGGTATGCACTTGGCCACAATCTCACCTGATGGTAAATGACGATGAAGCCGATGATATATTGCACTCACCAAATACTTACAAGAGCTTATTCACATTATTCCTTATATAGTGGATATATCGCTATCTATATGCGTTATTATATAATATTACTTATTATTTCTTTATTGAATATTATTTTTTAACATTAGTTATAAATATTAATAAATCGTAAATAAGTGTGTACTCTATGTTATGTTATAGGTATGGTGAAATAGTAAATATAAACATGGTTAGAGATAAAGCAACAGGTAAACCTAGAGGATTTGCATTTATTTGTTATGAAGATCAACGGTCTACCATACTTGCTGTTGATAATTTGAATGGAATCAAAGTAAGTATTGGCTATATAATTATTTTTATACTGGATTTGCATATTTGATGTACTGTACTCAATGTTAAAGATCATATACATCTTTAAAGTAAAATATATAGCTTAATAATATGTTAATGCTTAACATATTGTTGACTGGCAATTGTACTTAGAATGTACCTCATGTCAACAGTGATTATTTTGCAGGGTGCAAGAATGTATTCTTCTATAACTATACTTCAATACCTTTAATGAAGTTGTTTATATTTAAAGTAAACACCTATTCACTAGTTATATCATGTTTCTATAAAGTAATGTTTTAGGCAAATTTATTAATATCTGAAACTTTTCTAAATTGGTTAAACACAAAACAATCTTCAAAATCTCAAATAAAAATGATGTTCAAGATATTTAAAAATATCAAAGATCTCAAAACAACTACTTTTCTGATATTTAGATAAAATAAAAGTAAAGTAAAAGTAAAAGTAAAATAAAAGTAAATAAGTTAAAATAGTGTCGTTTTCAGTCTATTTTTTCTTCTTAGACAGTAAACAAAAGACTTTGCTTCATACTACATTGTGATACACAATGAATTTATCTTAGATCTTAATTTATGTTTGCTTTATTTTGTATTGGTTAACAGTTAATACTCTCTATTATTTCATATGTCAGATTATGGATTCGTTTGTAAAACATGCATAATTTAAAAAACTTTTTTTAGCATTTTACAATCTTTGAATTACAAAATAAATTGTTTAACTTTTGTGTTATATCTAATTGTTAGCAGTGAATGTCAGTTTTGTATTTCTCAGGATAATTAGGTCAAATATTAAGCACCTATTTTTATAATTTATTTAGAACGAGAATAGAGTACTGAGTTCCCTCTATAAATATTGTCAGTGACTTACCAGTCACCCTGTATAGTATTGACTTTTTTTCTGAAAGAATCAACTTTTAGGAAGAAGTAGAATATATAAAAAAACACAAAAAAAAGTTGTATAAAAGCCAATAAATAATCCAATAAATATATTATTCAATGAAAAATGCCAATGCTCAAGGGAAATCAGCCAATATACGGTGACTGAACTCTGATTGATTACACAGAATTAATATTATAGGAATTGATAGTAGATCTCTATATTTTGATAAATTATAGTTAATATGTTGAATAAGCAATATATTAAGAAAAAGTTTAATTATCTGCAGTAAATAATAAAAAATTAATTGATATTACACTTTCAGATCTTAGGTCGCACTTTACGGGTTGACCATTGTGAGCAATATAAAGCTCCAAATGCGGATACCAGTAAGATTGATGAAGAAACAGCGAAGATACGAATGGATGGATGTGCTCCTATTATACCTCAGCCTGAATCATTTATTAAAAAGGTATTTATTACATCACAACTATTTTTTTAAAGTCAGAAATGTATATTCATAAATTTTATACATACTGAAATTCAACCAGTGATATTTAAACAGTACTTTGGGGATATGTAAGCACTTATAAAATAATACGATTCTGGAACTTTCAAATCTCTAATCTACTTGGTTTTCAAGAAAAACAATATATGTAAAAAAATCGTATGTTTACTGAACCGATTGATCTAAATTTTTAATATGCTTTGTGTTCTACTTAGCTTCTAGAAAAAAATTAAGAGCATATTAGCTTAAGCTAATAAGATCATAGATTTTTTTTTATTTTAACTTTAACCATGATGTAATTTTGTTACAAGTATCAAACTGTTTTATTCCAAACATCATGCTCTTATACCATACCATGTCTTTTTTTTAAAACGGATACACCATTGCATAGAAAAATAAAAATCACATTGTTAGGCGATTTATCAAATTGCTCATATGTGTATTGTTATCCTTTATTCATATTTTTATTTAACACAAGTTTATGTTTTCTAACTCTATTTACGAAAATATTTTTTATTTAAAGTCACAACCATCTTTTTTCTATCAAAATCTGGAAAACCAGAAGTCTACTTTCATATTATTGCCTATAAATTGTATCTGATTAATTTATGAGTACACATGATATACTCATTAAACAATTGTAGTTCGGTGAAGCTGTTAAGACCTTGCTAGGTCAATAGCGTAGTCAGTTCGAGAAAAAAAATGTTTCAGCATCATTTTTTTCATATAATATACTTGATATTTCTATGAGATAATTTTTCAAACTATGAGGTTATTCCGGTATAATCTTACTCAATATTGTAAGATTTAATGTTTTTACTGTTTTAATTTCGTATGAATTTATTCTCATTTAAAGAATCATTCAATATATTCTTCTACTTTACCTCTTATAAAATCGCGATAAGATCTTTTTTTTTTAAATTTATAGACATGATTGATTTCTGTAGAACTTATCTCGTGATTTTATTTTAGATATCATAAGACAGGTGTCGTCACATTTAGCCTTCAGTTTCTCCTAAAATTCTATCTAATATGATTTCATAATCAATTATGAAAAAAAAATCTTAGATCTTCTCCACTGTCAAATGCCGATTTTTTTTCTCATAGATTTTTTATGAGACTGAGACCTACCTACCTATTATGCCGCTCAATTTATAGACGCAGTAAAGAACATGTTAAGGGTTTCGAGAAGATTAGTATATATCTTCTTTATATATAAATTTTCTTCTGTACATGTGTATGTCATTGAACTCCTCCTAAACGGCTGGACCGATTTTGTTGTAATTTTGTGTGCATGATCCAGTGGATCCGAGAATGGTTTAGATCATAGAGTTTAGATTTATAGTTGGACTCGGTAGCGCTGCGCTGCGGTTGACTTTTAGGATTTTTTCTTTATTATCAAGGCAGGACAACGTCCCCCAGGCACGCTAGTGCATATATATATTTACTAATCTTTGTGTAACGAATTGCAAGTCACCACTAACAAAATTTCAAGTTATACCATATTTTTCTCGAAACCGTTAACATATTTTTTACTGCGTTTATAAATTGCGCGGCAGTATTTATAAAGTTGTTTCCGTGGACCATAATAAACATCTATACTTATGTAATTTTTATTATTTAAAATGTTAGAAATATAATTAAAACCAGTATTTTATTTTAGATTTTATTTCCAGTCAAGAACATCTCTAATAATACATATAGTTATAGTATACAGAAAGATATACGCTTATAATTAGTTTTCATATGAGTATTAATATATAGTTAATTGTAAGACTTCTAGAGGAATTAAATTTTTTTTTTGTAAATTCATAGAGTTACCAACTACTGTTACTACAGGTACTGGGTAAAAAAGAAGATTTTTTATTTTATTTTTGGAATCGGTGAATAGATATTTACAATATGCTGGTTGCTGTACCTAGTAATCAGTATTTATATTCATTATTATACTACTTATAACTACAAATCTATCAAAAACTCAAGTTATGATAAAAACAAAGTCACTTGATAGATTTGATTTCAGAGGGTTTAACAAGAAAGATACTTGTATCTAATATTTCATTACAATCAAACGCATCTAACATTTGACACCAGATATCTGAGGATTAGTTGTCTTGTTAACAGCAATAAATCATTTTCAGGAGAAAGAGAAAGAGGAGAAAGGAGTAAAAGAAGGCAAGGTGAAGAAAAAGAAAAATAAAGAAAAGAAAAACAAAAGGAAAAAGAAGAAAAGTAAAAATTCAGATGTGGATTCAGATTCTAGTGAACATTGATTACAGTTTTTTTTCCATTTTGGAGTTTCTTATTAAGTGTATAATATAATATATTGAAAATATTTTTAAAACACTAAATTACAGTTATGCTTTTTATAAATATTTGGTATTGATAAATATTTTACTAGATAATTAAAAAGTGATCCACTTCAGTGGTAAAGCAAATTTAATTTAAAATATTTTTTGCAGTTTATTGAATACTTCTTGATCAGTATATGCTATTATTCCTTCAGAATTACAGTACAGCTGTGTGTCAGTATCTTCTGGATCATTATAAGTGAGAGGTATATGTGAAGTATAAGAGAGAAGATTTCCACCCATAGCTTTTAAAATAGCATGTGGACCGCAAGTATCCCATCTGAAAGTTGTGGCTTTGGATACAATATAAGCTGCGGCTTCTCCTGTAAATAAGTAAAAAAGGGATTATTGGTGGCACACTTAGTTCAATGTTGATTGACATAGCTTTGAGACTTAAGTTAAACCTAAGATTTAGGAGAAAAAATTGTTGATAGTTCACACATTATATAGTTGGGATACATATATAAGTATACTAGCTGTTACCCGCGGCTCCGCACGCGCTTTTTAAAAAATGTATTAAAGAAATGGAAAATTGTGAGTGGGTGTGTACATTACAGAAAAGTTTTTTCAAAAACATTTGTAACTACGACACTCACGCCAACTGTAACATGTAACGTGTACATTAGATATATGAATACAAATAGTATATCGAGTGGGATGGGATTTATCATCAGCAACATAACTGGAACTTCAACCTACTATATACCAAACTCAGTACTCACTAACACTATATAAGAAAGTAATGAAAATTATAAGCTATACATTATCGAACAATATATCTTAAATCTTTTATTTTATAGATAGATATAATATGCCCGTATTGTCTATATACTTAAATTAATTGGAGTTCCGATCGAACCGTCGACTTGAGCGGTTGTCCGTTTTGCTGCGCGCGCTAAGTTCGATTTTAATACTCGTGATTTAGTGACGTCAGTTATTGTTTGTTTCGATCCGGCACACCTGCGCTTCACAGGTGCGCTGCACCTGCGTTCTTTTTCTTGGAACTGAGTGAGACCTTTCCTTGTATTTATTTATTGCTTTATCTATTTCTTGGTATATTTATTTATTTACTCTTTTGTTTATCTATTTATTTACGTATTTCTTTAATTCTTCAGTGATTTATTTTTAAATTTATTTTCTTTTTATTGTTTGTTTATTTAAGTAGTCTTATGTTATTTTTCCCCTGTCTCGCTCAGGTACTTATTTGCGTTGTTTTCCTATTTTGTTTAGTTTTAAACAGCTCCCTTTGATCCGGACTCGGGATAGTCCGTTAAATTCATTAAGGCGCGCCCCCCTGCCCCTCTGGCAGGGAGGTTTCACATGTCTTCCCCCGCCCCACTCCCCTCCTCAGGCCCCGGTATGGCCGCTGAACAAGAGATCAGTCTCTTAGAGACTGAGCTCATTAGCCTCCGCGGCTTCATAGCCGCTATCTGTCCTCGTCTCGTAGACGATTACGATGCGTACGCTGCAAAGCGTCGCACCGAGCTCCCTCATTCCTCGAAGCCCGCTCCCTCGATCTATGCCAAGATCGAGGCTTCCAACAACTTCCCAATCCCAGCCGATCGCGATAGCGATGACTCCGACTCCGACTCCGGCTCCGACATGGAGCAAGACCCTCCTGCTCAGCAGGATCCCCCTGCCGAGCAAGCCCCTCAGGCTGAGCAAGCCCCTGCTGCGGACGATGGCTTCACCACCGTCACGCACCGCAAACCGCGCAAGAAGCGCTCGAACTCCTCTTCCGATCCGGAGGACAAATTGCCCTCTAAAAAGATCGCAAACGTCGATGGCGCGAAAGTGCCAAAGGCGACACCAGCGCCCTCTAGACCCGACTCGCCCGTGGCTGCGGGTTCCGCAGTTTCGGGCAAGAAGCCCCGCCCACCGCCCCCCGTTACGATCCAAGACAAAGCGTCTTGGGTTGAGATTTCTAGCCTGCTGGAAACGGCAGGTATCCCTTACACCTCCGCCGTGAATACCGCTGTAGGTATTCAGGTGAAGGTAGCCACGTCCACCGCCCATCGCAACCTCACTCGTTTCCTTCGGGACAACCAGTGGGGCTATTTCACGCACTCTCTCGAAGAGGAGCGTAAACTACGGGTTGTGATCCGTAGAGTCCCCTCAGAACTCCCGACTGACGACATTTCAGACGACCTCAAGGAACAGAAGATTCCTGTTCGCGAGGTTCATCGTATGCGCTCTCCGCGCACCAGGGCTCCATATGATATGGTTCTCGTTGTCCTCGATCGCACCCCTCAGGGGAAAGCGATTTTTAATCTTACATCCCTTTGCGGCCTCTCCGGCGTCATAGTCGAGCCGCCGCGCAAAACGTCTGTGCCCTCGCAGTGTCACAACTGCCAGGTGTACGGACACTCCGCACGAAACTGTCGCCTGAAACCCAGGTGCGTTAAGTGCCTCGGCGACCACTCCACTAGGGAGTGTTCTCGCACGAAAGACGCCTCCGACCCTCCGAGCTGTGTTCTGTGCCGCGGCGTGGGCCATACCGCGAATTATCGCGGATGTCCCCGCGCCCCGCGCACAAAGCGCCCTCGATACCCCAGGCAGGCGTCGCCGTCTAAGACGGCCGCTGCCCCCGCCCGTCCTCGACCTCCGCCTCTCATGTCTCGAGAGGCCTTCCCGAACCTGCCGGGCACGTCTCGTGCACCGGCAGCGTCCGTACCCGCGACTAGTGCGCCCCCCCGCCCCTACCGGGCCCCTCAGGCCCCGTGGGCTCCTAAACCCGCGTCCCAGCACACTCCCAAACCTCCGGCGGCTAATCCTTCACAGGATGACCCCGCATACTCCTTTTCCCTATCGAGTATTGACTACGCAGGTCAACTACTCATTTTCCACGAGATCTCGGAGATCTCGGCGTACGAAGAGTGCTCTCGTAATCCGCTACTAGGTGCCGTCACGGCAATCCATAGATTTCCAGCCATCGCGGCTACACTACAACGGCTCGCGCGCGCAGCTGTTAAAAAATAAATAACTCAAATAAGATAGAGTAAATCGCGTATTTACGTCTATCTTCCCCTAAAAATAACCGTCAAACAATAATAATAATTTTTGTTATGTCTATTTTTAGACTTCGGTGCCGTCACCGTTAGTAAATTTAAATTCAATCTTATAAAATGCGTGTTGCGCCCACGCTTTTGTAATCGATCCCTATTAGCTCCCGCACACTTCGCGGTTCTCAATAATATCTCGAGCCTAGGTCGTCCCCGCGCGGAGCCCTCTTGATATTATTTTCGCGATACAGTGACTCACCTACATCACTTGAACAGACATATGAGATCATCTCTCTCACACACGTGCACATATATACACATGGTGGGAGGGTTTTGTTTTTTTTCCCTCATCGAACTGAATCGAATAGTTTAAGTTCGTTTCAATCCGATATACACGTATTCATTTGTGAATCATGCAATTTCGATTGTATGGTTCACAAATGTATATATGTATGAATAGCTTAGAATAGTTAGCTAGGACAGACGTGTCTTTTTCCAGGAAACAGCCCAAGCCGAGGTGTGCGTGCACCCTTGTGTATGTTACCCAAAACCAAAATCGGCTGAGTGCCCTAAGCGCTCGGCCTTAGTAGTCCGGTGAAGCTGTAAAGACCTTACCAGGTCAATAGCATAGTCAGTTCGAAAAAAAAAAAAAAGACTACGGAAGTAATGAGTGATTTCGATAAGTTTAATTGATAATGCCGATCCTCAGCGTTACTGAGGTGTCTAAAGCAATAATTTTAATTAAGAATACTTACAATGAAGTGGCTTAACAGCAAGTCTAGAGTTTAAGTATTGAGTAAACGCCCGATATATCGAATAAAATAACGATATCGATATTGATTCGTCGGATAAGTTCGATATATTGAAACCCAAATAGCGCGTTATTTTTTTATTGTTGCTTGGCAAAGTGCATGATAGTAAGCACATTACAATCTAAAAACAACGGCGGTTACCGAGAGATACGCCATCCTTCATCAGTCATCGCTGTCATGCCGACCTGCGTAAATGCCTCTTCACGTTACGCTTAAAGGACCACACTAGCCGAGAGATTGTTCCCCAGCTTCAAGGTACGATAAAGATAGGATGTTCCGAACTTTTTAGTTTGTGATCAGATAGGGTTTGCCGTAAAACTTTGGCTCCGAAGGGATTAAATTGAATAACTCTTCAGAACACTCGCCATGGTACAAACGGTAGAACACGATTAGTGAGGCAAGTAATATCTCTGCGTAGTTGGAACGGCTCTATAAACTCTGTAATGCCTGCACCATCAACAGTGCGGACAGCCCGTCTCTGCAACCTGTCCAGGACATCCAATAAATATTTGGCGGAACCGTCGCAGAGGTGCGAACAGTATTCCACAAGGCCGATCTTGTGCCTTATAAAGGAGATATAGTTGATCAGGTGTGAAAAACCGTCGCACCCTGTTCAGGATTCCGAGTCTCCGAGGTGCAGTGAAGATTACGCTACCGATGTAACCCCTGGGATTAAGGTCGCTGCGGATATCTATACCTAAGATATGAGACTGCCTCCCATTGCGAGCGATACGTTCCTGAAGAGTAGGAAGGAGGAGTAAATGGAGATGTATTGCAGGTAAACGCGCACACCTATGTTTTATAATATCAAATCAAATATACTTTATTCAGCTTCGGCCCTAATAAGGCACCTATGAACGTCAAAACTACCACCGGTTCGGAAAACAACCCAGTCATCGAAATTTGCACACTCCAAGTTTGAAACGCCTTCAAAGACTATAGCCGTCCTTGCTCCCACAAGTTTTTCAGCAAAGGAATCAATTAACTACCTATAAAATGGTTAAAAGGCATACATAATAATGGTTCATACTTTCAATTATTAAATATTTTGTATATAAAACGTTAATTCCATATGTAAGGACCTAATACTTACTGACATTTAATTAAGAACGTATTTTTTGGTAATAGAGAATGACATTTTACTTTTTTTTTAATTACAAGTGTTGAAGAAAGAGATATAATGGTAATACGATAAATGTTTATAATAATCAGCCGCTAATGGTAAATAGCGAGCAATGGTGTTGATTCGCAGTGGTTGATTGCAAACTGAACTTATATATACAAATCAACACTATCTTCTTACTCTTATCCCACTTAAGTAGGGTAAGCACAACATGTTTTCCTTTTCCAATCTCGCCTATCAGATGTCATTTCAGTATTTTCCAGTAGTCATCCATCCTTCTCTCGGTCTTCCTCTACTCTTATATCCATCGACCGTCATACTCAAAGCTTTTATAGTTACATGGTCTTCATCTCTCCTCATAACATGCCCATACCATGCTAACCTATTACTCCTTAACTTCTCTGTTACTGGTGATATTTTCAAACTTCCTCTGATATATTCATTCCTAATCTTATCCATTCTACTTACACCACTCATCCACCTTAACATTCGAATCTCATGCCACATGTAGTTTTCACTCATCCGTCTCTCTCTCTCTAGAACAGTTCGGTTCTGTAACTCGGAATGTGAAAATAATTGCTTTAATCGAACATGTTCGTGAAAACAAAAATATTCTTGAAGTGAAACTTATTTTGGAACGGTGTGAATTGGATTTTATAAAACGAAAATGTGAAACGAAAGGGATAGTTATAAATGTGTATATAAGTTTTTGGCTGTGAGAGAATGAGATAGAATGCGTTTCTGTATAGTTTCCCTATCATTCGCCTCCTCTTTATGCGACGGGTCGTAGGGCTCTGTGTCCCCACTACTATACCGTAGTATTCGGTCCCATACACGGGCTCTTCATATCATGGAGACTAATCTTCATTCTGTATACTAAATGTTCTCGAAAATAAATATATACAAATAGATAGAGAGAAAGATACTTTGGAATGTGTCATTCTCTTAAAAATAGAGTCACTTCTACCGTGTGAACTAACACTCGATTTTTTTCTTTAATAAGACCACACATTATAGAAAACAAATGGAAAAAATAAAACAATCAACTATAACATAAACAAATCAAATTTATTGACTTGATCACTATCGTTTTTACAACTCGATTGTATCCTTAATAAATAAATAGTCTAAAAAAATTACACTGTTATTAACCTACGACCAGCAGATCGTCGAGGAAGGTGTGCGGGGGTACTTCGAGATTGAGTGGGGCCGGGCCCTTGCGGATGCGTCCGGACGCGTCATAGTGGGAGCCGTGGCAGGGGCAATAATATCCACCGAAATCTCCGGCATTGGCAATCGGCACACAACCCAGATGAGTGCACACTCCGATGACGACCAACCATTTAGGGTCTTGGGTGCGTTGGTCGTCGTGTTCCGGGTCGCGGAGTTGGTCCACGGGCACCGCTTTCTCAGTTGATATCTCTTCCGCTGTCCTGTGACCATATAAAAGTTAGTAACTGAGCCGCGTCTAAGCCTAATACTACGACCACACTAACGGACTTCGACGAAAGTTCGCATTATTGCGACCGGTGCAGTTAAAATATGCCACGAGATCGCGCGCATACGAAGGCCGACAACATTGGTGTCAATAAATTAAAAAAAAAACTTTCTCAGTCAATATCTCTTCGGACGTCTCGTGACCACATTAAAGATAGTAATTTAAAATCGGAGCCATGTCTAAACTTAATGGTACCACCACGCTAACGGGCTTCGGCGAATGTTCGCATTATAGTGCTGTCACTATGCAGTTACGTTATGAATTCGCGCGAACACGAATGCCGGTAACATCGACGTCAGTAAATAGAAAAATTTCCGAGTTATTTATCACGACAGAATTCGTACGTCTCGACATACTCATTCTGTGGCGAGAACATAACGCTTCAAACGTGTCGTATCCTAAAGAAAAATATGACTCAAGTCATAAAAAGAGTGTTAAATTAATTGAAAAGTATGAAGGTGAACCAGTTTTATAACATCCGATCAATCATCAGTTTTTTTTAATATTTATTCGTAAAGTTGTATTAACTAATTATTTTCTACTATATAATACAATTATATCCAATTCACAAACTTTGCATGATTGGTTGTAACAAGATAGAATCTTCAAAATTTGCATGAGTCTGTTATATCATGTATTGCATATTTCGTCGAATGCCGAAAACCAACTTTTGTCACGAGAACTCAAAACAAATATTCGTCCGCTAATGTGGCCCCTAACATTACTGACAGAAGAGTTTACGTGACATGTCTATAAAATAAGGAAGATATAATGACTCAATAGTAAGCCACATAAGGTCCTAAAAAAATTTCACTGGAGGAAAACTTCCTGATGAAACACAGTATGGGGTGATATGGCGTATTCTTGGCTTGGCTATCACACTTGTGGCAACGAACATTATTATTTTTCTTCAATTCTATTTCAATCAAATATCATATGCGTGCGTATCGAACAGTTTGGAGATATCTTCCTTGTCCAAACTATTCTTAAAAACGTTTATGGTAGGAGCCATCACAACTTTCTCTGGGAGATTGTTCCATGCTGCGACCACTCTGTTAGGCAAGAAGTGCTTCATTAACTTTTTGTTTTGAATTTTGTAACTTACTAAAAAATAATTATTGTCAAATGAGTTTCAATTATTTCTATAGTAAATTTAACGCTCCACAAAAAAGGTATCTTGTGGTTAATCGATTACTCAAACCATTTCAAAGATATTCGCAGTAGAATCCCAATGTCTGATGATTTTAATATATAAAATAATAAACAACATAGTCCAACCAACAACAACGAAGTCCTGGGTATCAGTTAAATTTATATAGAAAGAAAACCAAATAACTACCTGTGACGAATGAACAGGGGCTTTCCACGCCATTTGAATGTTACTGACTTGCCCTCGGGGATCTCAGCCAGTTTAATTTCAATCTTGGCTAAAGCCAAGACGTCAGCAGCTGCCGCCATTGATGACACGAATTGCGTAACGATGGATTTAGCTGCATATGCACCAGCAACACTCCCAGCTGTAAAATAAAGAGTTTAAATTTATATATACCCATGGAATTTAAGTAACTGTTGCTTGGTTGAGGATAACTACTAAAACAAATGGAATAATTTTAACGAAGACTAATTGTCAGGAAATGGACTTATATATGTCATTAATCGTAAGTAGCAATTACAAAATTTAAAGTTGAAAGATGTTACAAGACGGTCCACTACTAATCTAAATAAAAGTCATATTTCCTAGATAGTACAAAACCCTTATCACTGAAAGAAGTTGTGGGCATTCGTTTGCTTCTATTATAAGAGTATGGTGAGTAACATGATAACAAAGCAACAATATTAATACATTTTGTATTGTAAATTGTAAGTCCTTTTGTATTTTTAGTAAACAGGCAGATTGTACATACAATCAAAGAGTTTCTGTATAACCAAAATCGATTCTTTTACTACAGTCATTCCTCTCTTACTGTGTTTGTAGATTTTACATTTTACTAAATTTATTTACAAAATCACGAATTAAATTTACAGATCCCGCATAAAATTCTCTCCTAATCCATGTATTATTAATACTGCTTTAAAATATGGTAGTTATGTCATAATAACCTTTTTATACATGTATTGATTAAGTTGTTACTTCTAAACTCCCTAATATGAATTTAGAAACGGAAGCATGGTTACGTAGGTATTTAGTTACTTATTAAATCAATCTTTCTATATAGTAGACTATCTGTGTCTGTTGCTCTGGAGACATGTACATATAACAATTTTTGTGGCATATGATTCAGGAGTACATATATGTATAGTCCTCAGTGTCATATAGTGATGAGTTGTAGTAAAATAGTACCAAATATTCTCCATAAAAAAACAGTTCCAACTTTCACTATGATCAGTAGTCAAGCAGGACTGCTTATCAATTTCATATATATACATATACCAAAAGCTTTTGTATATATAGAAAATTCAATGATCATTACAATTATCATGTTCTACATAGCAGATTCTCGGTACACTCTTAAGAAAATTCATTTTAATGAAAATATTTGTGAATAAGGTAATCCGAGAGTGATTTTACAACAAACTATGTTTTGAAGAAATGATGGCTCACTGACATCATCTTTATTCTGATACTATGTTGAGCAATGTAAAGAGAGTTCTGTGAAGAAAGACATCATAACAAAACAATAGCATGTAACATTAGCCAGATGATTAACTACCATTCCCAACCTGAAAGTGTGTTACCAAGCATCTATGTCCCAGCTACACTTGAGACTCGGTACCCGTCTAGGTGTGGCATGTTCATCTCATTTTAACACAATGTTTAATAATTTCCGGGACCCACAGATGACATTAGTAATATAAAATTCACTTCATTATTTGAAAACAAGTAACCATGAAACGATATATCGATATATCTAATTTTCAACCATAAACATCAAAGCTACTGTGGCGAAAGTGGTGATACATTTGTTTAAAAAAATTAAAAAACAGTAAGCATATTAACTGAGGGTGTCTACAATGTAATATTTTACATGAAAAAGGTCTTCTACAAATAGGTGCAGCATTTGTTCACAATTGAACAAAAGCGACAACGAGTCTGTGATTCGATAGCTGTTTTTCACTGTATACTGGCAATAAACAGGATTTCTTATGTCGGTTGGTATACGACTAAAGACGAAATATGGAAATAGAGTTGAAATGCCAGTGGACTGGCATACAGCTGATGAAAACCATCCGAAGTGTCGAGAGCAACAGTCTGCGGGCAAAGTTATGGTATCACTTTTTTTTAGATGCACAGTCTAATTTATATTTATATTAATGCTGTTTTCTCAGTTAGACCCTGGACTTATTGAAGAATTGTAAAATCACTGTATCACTATTTAAAATAATGGGAGATTTTGATCAAATACTAATACCTATAGAGAATTTAAAAAAAATTCTTAATGTATTAAAATTGTTGGTTCTTGTGTATTAAATATACCACACTTGCGGACCACTATCACGGACGGCTCGCATTATTTTTTTCGCAAGTCTAACCTAACCTAACCGAGACAAAGTTTTTGTTTCAATTTAAAAATCATCGAGTTGGTATGGTGATATACAAAATTCTCAATGATTGTTCAGAAACGACACATAACCACAAAACTTTGATCATAGATATCTTAGTAACTATGACTTTCCGCGGGGAGGAGAAACCATCCCTTTCCCCCGCTGCTCCCATCCCCTTCAATCTTTATATCAAGATGCGAATTTGAAATGCAACCCTTTAAAACGCTTTTAGACTCCAAAAGACTATTTAAAAACAAAGTATTCAATACAATTTTGGTAGAAAATAGGTTGATATAGAGAGTTTAAGATAGAATTTCCTTTTTATTTATTTTACTCTACTGCTTGCTCTATTACTTTGACTCGGTTAGGATAGACTTTCGACAAAAATAATGCGAGCTGGCCGCAGTAGCGGTCATCGACCGTAGTACATTTAATACACAAGTAGCCAATTTTTTTTCATATATACCCAATAAAATATAACTACACTAAGAAACAAGCAACATTAGAACAATGGTAAGTATATGGACCAAGAACATGTGTTACAAAGAACTGATTTAATATTCTATTTTTTTTTTTTTTTTGCTACTATAGTAGCTCGGCAAAATGACTGCACTGTGCCTGATGGTAAGCACAGCATAATCCAAAAACAGTGGCGACCACCGAATGACACAGTATCCATCGCCGGTCGCCGCTGTCATGCCGGCCTGCGAAATGCTGGATATGCACAGGCTGATCCCGAAACGCGACCCGCAGAAGCGAATCACTATAACGGGCTTTTTCGCCATATACATGGTGGTTGCAACCCAGTCAGGCTGTAAAACCCTACCACCCCGCATATTTAGTGATATATACATTTTTCTTTTTCTTTTATGTCTACTACACTTATAGTCAGAGGTTTGTTCAATTAGGGTATTATTCCATGACTTGTTATGCATAGTAATAAGATCAGAAATAAGCAATCTTATAGCAGAATACCTTTTTGCAAATTGTGTGCTAATAGTAATATTATATATATGATTTAGTAGGTTACCTCCAGCGATAAGGTAAGTGAAGGTTTGGCGTCTGTCAACATTCTCATCAGCTTTCGACGTCGGATCCTGTGTCTCAGAACGACGGTACGCCGAGAAGTCAGGGTAGGAGATATCGGTATGCGCAAAACGCACTTGCCCTGACACTGAAAATCGACATGTTATGTAACATTAATATCAAATAAGTTTACGAATACATAAAATAATACGCAGTTATACACTATTAATAACTCACCCTGTGTGCCAACTTTGACCTTTAATCCCTGAATCGGCAAAGATCCATGTAAAGACTGCACAGTCGATGTTTTTGGCAAGGGTTGAACTACTAACTTTTCATTAGAAGTTGCGACAACTACCAGCGGTTTAAGACCGTTGGCGACAACTTGCGACGAAGACTTAAAATATGGGGCTAAATGCCCAGACCTTACAACGGAGTTCATTTCAAACGTCCAAGAAAATGCAATTAAAAAATTGCTTTTTATTTTCTTCGACTTGAGCACGATTGTCCGATTGACGTCGATTCACTTGAAAATGTCAAAAAGCTAATGTCAACTGTCAAACATATTTTGTTCCAGAGATGTTCACTTCATAACTCTCATACTCATATGCATAACAAAAAATTAGAAATATTCAACTAAAACTTTTACAATAATTACATCCTCGGCACTAATAATAACTAATATTAAATTGTTGTCTATAAAATTAAATCATTAAATTATTTTAACAATACCACTTTTAAATTGATTTTATCAAAAAACTATTATTGATAGATTCTAAATATTATCTAATTTGCATTCACTAGTGTTCGATTCTGTAATGTCAAAAGATAGTAGAATTAATTACCTGGCAATAATTTCAGTGTGTTTAAAGATTCGAAGTATGTGTTATGCATGCATATTCAAAATAATAAAAAGCAACACAATTTATATTATTTATTATATTATGGGCGCGTTCCACAAGACGTTCACAACGCTCACAACAGCCTTTTAGCCGTTCCACTAGACGACCGCGAGCGTTGCGGTCGCGCCGAAAACGTCATTAATGACGTCATAACAAACGCCCACGCGAAGCTCACGACGCCCCATGTCTGGAGATGGGTCGATGTGAGCGTTGACAAAATTGGCGGGATTTTCAATAAAGATGGCGACCGTAAAAATGTCATTATTTGATGCAGTAGAATATTTATATGAAATAACATATTGTATTTAATGGATCAATGAAATTTATTAATATATTTACATGAAATATGTTAATTAAGTTTTGATAATTTTAAATTCTATTTAAAAATGTTTGCAATCGTTAAATTCTGAGAGGAAATTAATTTATTATCACTTAATGATAATTTAATATTTTTTATTAAACTAAAAAATATATTTTATGATTTTTAATAAATAAAGTTAAATGAGAAAAATATATAATTTGTACACTTTTATAAAACATAGTTCAATAAATAATACAATTATCACCAAATATCCTACTGTTGCCTCAGAAGACATTCTTATTTTATTTGATTGTAAATTAATTAAATACTGCACTAAAATTAAATATAAACATTGAATTATACATTTATCTTTCAATATACTTAAATCAATTTACATAATAATTATTACAATTCACTGTTAGGACATAACCTCTTAAAGTTTTTGCTTTATTATTTCTAGATCGCCATTTTTATTATTTACCTGAACGCTCACAACGCCCCATTATGCGTTCCACTTGGTTGTACGATTGTAACGCCCGCAAGTAACTAGAACGGGAAAACTCACGGTCGTGAGCGTGAGCGTTGTGAGTGTCTATTTTTTTTTTTTTTTTTTTT
>MU158808.1:84895-112606 GCA_015888305.1 Antheraea pernyi | reverse complement strand
GAGCACCAATGAAGAATGTTTCAAAATCGGGCACTTTTTTTGCTTTTGAGCGATTACGTTATTATTATATACGTTGCCATGGTAACGTAGTAAGTAGTAGTAATAATATTCGTCCAATAGGACAGGCGAAGGAATTAATCCATACTGCCAATTCTGAAGTTATGTAGTAAGTATCAAAGCTAACATTTTCAAAGTTTTTTTTTTTCATTGGTGCTCTGCTTCTATTGATCTTAGCGTGATGATATATAGCCTATAGCCTTCCTCGATAAATGAACTATCTAAAACCGAAAGACTTTCTCAAATTAGACTGGTAGTTCCTGAGATCATAGCGTTCAACCAAACAAACAAACTCTTCAGCTTTATATATTAGTATAGATATATTTTTAAGTGAAAACTTCTTCAGGCGCGTTCAGTGGTATTTTTGGCAGGACATACATTTGGAATTTCGCTTCATGACATGCTACATCAGAATGTATTTTCTAGGTGGTAAAGCAACGCTGAATCTATTACTGGTTTCAGCGTGAATGGGGGTCGGCTCGTCCGGGATAGTACCACCCTCTCACAGAAAACCGACGTGAAGTAACAGTGCTTGCATTGTTGAGTTTCGTTCGGTCAGTGAGAGCGCCGGAGACCCATCTCTCCTCTCCTTCCCTTCCTCCCCCTCTCCCAAACACAGGCTGGCAACGCACTTGTGACTCCTCTGGTGTTGCAAGTGTCTATGGACGGTGGGATTACTTAACATCAAGTGACCCACGTGTTCGTTTGCCACCTATACATAACATATTAAAAAAATGACCAGCTGTATTGCGCTTGTGCAGCTTGCGTCAGACTAATGACGCGTAATATAGGGGCCTGTGTACATGTAATATTCATATTTTGCAACTTATCATTTGATTGATTCATAGACTTTACATAAATGTATATAATTAGTGCTCCGAGTGTGAATAGATATGAAAACCACACTAATGTTAATAATTTCAATAAACAGATTCTGAAATTGAAGTATTGTCATTGACATTATAATTGATATGAAAATTCAAAAGAGAACAAATTTAATTTTTTTTTTTTCAATTTAGGCCCCAAGAGGGCACTCATGAACGTCAAAACTACCACCGGTTCGGTAAACAACCCAGTCATCAAGAAAAACCGGCAAGAAACTCGATCAGGTACTTCTGTTTAACATATATATATATTTCGAATACATTATATGTTACAATACCGTTTTTAGTGGATGCACAGAGATGAGTTAATTCCAGACGTCACCATCTTTCACATATTGATCCACTCTATAATAGCCTTTCGACACTAAAACTCGCTTGACATGGTGCTTAAATTTACAGTCTGGAAAATCGGTAATATGTTTTGGGATTTTGCTGTAAAACCTAACACTATTACCTAATTGAGGAAAACCTCTTTATTTGAATTGAGCACACATATACATACACACATCCATATATAATACTTGCAAACGATTAGTGATAAAAATAAACAGAAAATAAAAATTAAACTATTACTCGAGTAATTAAATAACAGCAAGAACTAGAAATGAATAATAGTAGTTGAACTATTAATTAATAGAGATAGCAAGAATATGAACAGTGTCAAATTATGTACATGCCAGCTATAATTCACTTCAGAGAACATTTAATCACTTGCTTGGCGAATTTTGGGTGATCATGTACTTTACTTGGCCACCTTGTACAGTATTTGTTTCTATCTGTAGCATATATTGTGTGCACTGATTGTAAGTCTTTTAACAACTTTATTACAGAGATCATACAATCTGCAAATGCAAATAAGCATCTTATTAATTTTTCTTACCTGCAGCAACTTTTAAAAACTTATGTCCTGCACCAGGTAAAGAATTTATATCCCAGCCAGCATTTCTTATTTTTTCTTCAACCTCTGTTGTCTCTGCTCCACTCAGGAGGACAGCATTACTCTTACTATTATCGTTTATGACATTCGCACCACATTCTTGTATACCATTGTAGGAAATACCCCATATTATGCGCCCTTTGCCTCTGGAAGAATACATTTTTTTTTCATAAAAAATTTTTTTTCAAAGATAACTGGCAAATTTTTTAACATAATTTTTAGCTTTTAAATACTATGGGGTTAAACTTTAATCACTTTAATTGTAGCATTAAACAGTCAACTGCTCTACCTTATGAATAACAACTCTATATATATTCTCTCTGTTTTTCTATTTTTTTTTCTAGAAAGAAAGAAATATATATATTAATATATTCTAGGAGCTTACTCATTATAACCAGCAAGGAGTCTATATATAATAAGTCTATAGGAGCCTATGTTGTTAGATTGTTTATCAGGTCACCTTTATTATTATGATTATTGGTGTAATTTACGAATAAGATGGAAAAATTGCTAGTCTCAGGCAAACATTACAGATTAATTTTGAAAGCAAGATTCATTTTTTAAATACATTCTGTAGTATTATAGCATCAATCCTGTCATATCCAGGTGATCTACCCAATTTTTCAGCATCAGATTGTCAATTAACTTAATGGCCTCTTTTTCATACTCTGGGCATTTACAGTGATTTGGTTAAAAGACATTTAATGATTTATGTTTATGTAATAGATTTGTCCAGAGTCAATTTAGCCAATAATTCATATTACTTTTAATTTATTGGATTGAAAACTATTAAAAAAAACTGAAGAAGACAATTATGTTTGATTTATTGATCTCATAAATATATTCAATTTCCAATTACTTTATTTAACACACATATGTTCATATAATATCAATTTTAATTTTGTATATCATTTTAAAATATATTTATAGATAAACAATTAAAGCAGTAAACAATACACTGCAAGGATTGAAGAGATGATATTCCTTTTTATTGTGCTAATTAGTGTGATGAAAAATATGCATAAAATTGCCAGGAAATAATGACTGATTTAAAATCTGTCAATTGTGGAGACTGAGTAAATATTGAACCAATGAAAATTATGAGTCATCATATTTTTGATACTGTTCTTATTTAATTTAAAGGAATACAATGTACATGAACAAATTGTAAAATAATTAAGTTTTGGTTTAATAGCGGGTGTAGGACAATTAGCTGGGTAGGCATGTAATATAATCAGACTAATAAACTCACTGATTGTAAAAAGGTTGGTTTATAACACCTAAAACAGGCTCCCCAGTGGACCTTAAGTAAGCTCCAATAAGGACAGTTACACACTGAAGACCTTTCTCAGCATTAGCTATCCCTTGGACTCCAGCTATAAACTCTGCAGTGCCATCTATAAGGTACGATGTATTTTTTTAATTTAATACCAACAATTTACTATGTATTTACCTGACTATGAATATATTTATATTTATACCAATTTATATTTATTTATTTATTTTTTTAATTTATTTTATTTATTTATTTGGTTTATACCACAACATGAGAAACATGTTGTACCGACCCTACTTATGTGGGATAAAGGTAAGAAGAAGAAGAATATATTTATATTTAGAATTCTTTGTTCATTTTTTAGTTATAGATAATTTATTTAGTTAGGAACAGGTACAGCAGTTTTTGTACTGTACAAAACTGGAAGTATTTAGGTAGTTCATTTCGCATATAATCATATCATATACTTTTACAATTTTGAATTAAATAATAATTTTATTTTAATATAGATATGTCATATAAAACACAAGGTGCATTTGCTAATCTTTACATGTGAAAGTAAGTAGATACTTAAAGAATAAATAAGTGATTATTGTGTTTACTATACTTTCATAAATAAATGTTCTTTACTAAAACATAGATAGATAAATAAATAGTATTCTTATTTTATTTTACTCAATGTCATATAACTCATTAGGTTTCTGGACATTGATCCATTTTTCTTTATTAATTTATAGTGTTTATAGTAATTTATAGTTACTATTTTCTACACAACTATAGACCATTCCTGATAGCTTATTGTAAGAGATACTTGCCTGAATAAATTTGTGTTATCATAGCTTTAAACGGAAAAGTAAACTTTCATTGCATGTGCAAGATTTGCTACATTAAAATGTAAGTTTTTATAATAAAACCCATTCTTAACAGATAATGAAATAGAGAAGTAAGATTATGTTTGCATGTGCTATGTAAATTGTGACACAATCAGATCTGTAAATTTATGTAAAATAGCGATTATAAATTAATCTAATTAATTACCAATTGGGTCAATCCAGAAACCTAAATCAGATGTTATATCTGGTAAGTTTTGAGGTATGCTGTCGAATATATCCAGATTAATTTCACAATGCGCAGCTTGAGCCATCCTCTTGGCAGCAATTACTGGAACTAGTAATGAAAGCAATTCGGCAGTTTTTTCAGCGTTTTCTTTGATACCTATAGAAACGCCACCTATTTCAGAGGATTCTTCTCCTCTTACGTATTTGGAAAGTTCTGGAAAACGTATAGATATTTCTTCTTTAGCAGATTCTTGTGCTAAAACATCAGCTATAGTTTTAAAGTCTCTTTCAAAACGGGTGTTCGCTTCTCCTTCATGTTTTTCAGAAACAAATATTTCATCACGCGTTGAATCCACAACACAACACGATCGTGCAACATTTGCAGCTCTTTCCGAAGCTATTATAATGGTTTTTAAAATGTTTGCCATCTCGAAATAAATTATTTTCGGAATACAAACTTATACACTACGTCATGTATATAATCAAATCATATGCACCCATTCAAGAAATCAATATTTTACAACTGATTTATTTTTAGGACCATTGGATACAAGCTCTTTAAGATGGTTTCACTCTACTAAGAAGATACTCTGGGCGCGTTCCACAAGACGTTCACAACGCTCACAACAGCCTTTTAGCCGTTCCACTAGACGACCGCGAGCGTTGCGGTCGCGTCGAAAACGTCATTAATGACGTCATAACAAACGCCCACGCGAAGCTCACGACGTCCCATGTCTGGAGATGGGTCGATGCGAGCGTTGACAAAATTGGCGGGATTTTCAATAAAGATGGCGGCCGTAAAAATGTCATTATTTGATGCAGTAGAATATTTAAATGAAATAACATATTGTATTTAATGGATCAATTAAATTTATTAATATATTTACATGAAATATGTTAATTAAGTTTTGATAATTTTTAAATTCTATTTAAAAATGTTTGCAATCGTTAAATTCTGAGAGGAAATTAATTTATTATCACTTAATGATAATTTAATATTTTTTATTAAACTAAAAAATATATTTTATGATTTTTAATAAATAAAGTTAAATGAGAAAAATATATAATTTGTACACTTTTATAAAACATAGTTCAATAAATAATACAATTATCACCAAATATCCTACTGTTGCCTCAGAAGACATTCTTATTTTATTTGATTGTAAATTAATTAAATACTGCACTAAAATTAAATATAAAAATTGAATTATACATTTATCTTTCAATATACTTAAATCAATTTACATAATAATTATTGCAATTTACTGTTAGGACATAACCTCTTAAAACTTTTACTTTATTATTTGTTTTTTTTTTTTTTTTTTTCTCGAACTGACTATGCTTTTGACCTGGCAAGGTCTTAACAGCTTCCCCGGACTACTAAGGCGAGCGCTTAAGGCACTCAGCCGATTTTTGTTTTGGCAACCAGCTCAAGGGTGCACGGCACACCTCGGCTTGGCTGTTGCCTGTTCATGCAATTCGCGATCTATCAAAGCTAACCTAAGTTAAAGCTAAACTATTCATACCAATAAGAGTTGCTGAAACATATATGTGTACCAAGCATACATATCTCAACAACTCCTATGTGTATTTTGTATTCGGAAAAGATTCTAAACTATTACAGTTCGATACGGGAAAGAAAAGAAAAACCCATCCACTTTATGTGTAAGCGTGTGAGCGTGCACGTGTGTGGAGGTGATGTGTGTAATGTTGTTGCAGTGATGTATGGGTGTGTCACTGTATCGCGCGAGCAGCGCACTCAAGGGCTCCCTACCGAGGGAACGAACCTAGGCTTGAGCCGCTGCCGAGGGGGGCCTACTCTGGTGTGCGGGAGCGAAATTTACCCCCAGACCACGGCGGCGTGATCTGTGGTTACGCGGGCGTGGGCGTGAACACGCTCTGTTTTGAGAGACAGGCTGGTACTGATCGTTCGCTGCCGTTATATCGTCGGGAGGATCGGTAAAAATATGGCGCGGACGTCTTTTGTGACGCGATACGTTCGGTACGATTCTGTAGTTTGCGGCGGATACCACTAACGGGCTAGAGTGATTCTCGGCTCTATCAAAATAACTGTCGGTGAGTGACTTTACATACGCCCAGATAGAAGGTATCTCCAAGTCCCTGTGGAGATCCTTATTCCGGACGTATCGCGGAGCCCCGGTGGCTTTACGTAGAAAACGGTTCTGGATACGTTGAAGTGACAGAAAGTTAGCTTGAGACATATGTGCGAAAACGGGTGCACTATATGTCAAAATCGGGCGAATTTGTGAGTGTCTAGTGGAACGCAGTCTATATACGTTGGTTTGTAGTGTGCAGTGTTGCTAGATATGTAATTATTCCACGATTTAAATTGAACCAAACAAAATTATTCAACGAAATTTTGTAATAAGTACAATAAATAACATGTAAAAGCTCTGTACAATTGTCAATTATTCCCAATATCAATGTTATTAATTATTGATGAGATTCGATGTATGTTTTTAATGTTTGTTACCTCAGAACATTCGACTGGGTAAACCGATTTTCATGATTCTTTTTTTATTTGATAGCTGGTGGTTCCCGTGTGGTCGCTTTTGAATTTAGTCCAGTTCTGACAAGGGCATCCATGAGAAAACTATATAAGTCTTAAATTTGCATTAAGTATGTGCGCGACAAATGGACGAATAACTTAATATCATGCCAACCGATTCCGATGATTGATTTTTTAACCGTTTATAAAAAAAGGAAGAGGTTACTATGTTCAGATGTATCTATGTTAATCAGTATCTACGTCAGTTGGGAAACCCATTTTAATGATTATTATTTTATTCGAATCGGCTATACTCAGGGGGGTCCCATATAAATTTGATAAAATACTCAACCCATAAGGGGGTGAAAAACCGTTTAATTGATGTCCAACCACTTTTCTTCTACTTTAAACCGATTTCAATAATTGTATTGGAATTACTGATACATGGGTATGGTGTCATTCTAATAAAATAAAAAATCTAACCTTAAGGTTGGAAAATAAAAGGTTGAACAGTCCTTATATGAATAAATGAAATTTTGACTTGAATTACTTCTTGACTTAAAAACTTAAATGATACATTTTTATAAAAAACTTGGTACAACCTATAGTAGCGATAAAAATGTCATTTAAGAAATTTTGATTTGATCATGGAAATAGTGAAAATAGAATGGAACTCATCGGCGATTTACAGCAGCTATGCTGTGTTTAGATACATATGACTCGATTTGACGAGGACTTACATCTGGGATTTTGACTGTTGGGGCAATTCCCTTGAAACGGACAATGAAAAAGATGAGGTTCTGAAATACATTCATAATCAACCTAATTGGACTAGTTGGATCTAGAAGGTGTGAATGTGAATACAATATTTTTATCTATCATGTTTATTTGTCAAGTCATGAGTTTCTAAAGAACAGAAAATTACTTATATATCAAATTAAATCAGAGTCATATACTCGAACGATATAGAGGTATGGCGGTAAACCATTTCATATTCTTCGTTATTGTTTTAATTATTGTTGTGCCCTCTCAGTAATATTATAAGCATTACAGGACACTTACAGGTATATATGGCCGCTTATATATAGCTAGTCGCCTACATATGTACTGGAAGTCCAAGTGACTGAATTTCATAACCTCACCCTTTGTCGTAGTCCGCTTCACGTGAAATACCTCTGTTATTAAAAAGGCCGCAGCTACGATCAGAGTATGAGTGCAAGCGTTGCGGAAGGAATAATAGATTAAGATTCTAAAACCACCAAACGTTACTTATTTTACAACCGATTAAAACCATATGAAATGTATTTATGTACAATCAAACTGAAATAATATTTTTGTTTTGCAAAAAAAAAAAAAACGATTTCAATATAAAAACCCATAAGGCACTGAAAAACGCAAAATAAATAAATTATTAAATTAACCTAATTAAATAAAAAATAACAAGATTTGCGCTACCTAATAATATATTGGAATTCGGTGCCAAACCAAATTTCAAATTTGTTGCAGGTAGAAAAGTATACTATACAAATATACATCGCGAGACACGAGAATGGACCTAAACTTTGTATGTAGATGATATGAATGATATATGATATGAATCAGGCATCGATTTCAAATATATTATCCATTTGTAATTGTTACTGTTATTATATTACACCAGTTATGATTTAATTTTTATTGTCTGTTCAGTTTTATCTGTAACTAGCCGACCCGTGCCCACTTCGTTGGGCGGTAATACGTAAGCGTGGAATGGTTATTTTGCGCTAAGACGCAGCGGAAGCTCTGAAAAGGAAAAAATACCCCGATTTTGCAACATTCTTCATTGCTGCTCCGCTTCTATGTGTCTTAGCGTGATGATATATAGCCTATAACCTTCCCTGATAAATGAGCTATATAACACTGAAATCCAAATTCTTCCAAATCGGACCAGTAGTTCCTGAGATTACCCTTTACAACGTCACAAACTCTACCTCTTTATAATATTAGTATAGAAGTATAGATTGTACGTACGAGACAACTTAAAGATGAATAAATGTAAATATTAAATTCCTATAATAATATTTTGAATTTATTTTGTATTAACCTGTTGACTGTACTATGCACAAGACCGAATTTAAAGCTATATTCAGAGCGGCCAAAAATTGACGCGGACTATAAATCATTTATTGTATGGAGTCAGTCATAGATAAGACACTATATACTGAGAGAGTCAGTTATTAAACGGTAACCATTTAGTGAACACGTCTTTTTATTTAACACACCGAAACTGCCACATCTCAATTTACATGAACATTTCGAATGTTTTTCTGTTCTACCGATTTATTAATGCTTTTATTATAGTTTGTTTTGTATTGTCAGTTTTCTACGTTCATAGTGCTACCTTAAATAATTTGAGATTTTAAATGAATAGCAATATTAGCGTTATTGCTGTGTTGGAAAAAAATCCATTTCACTACAAATAATTTATTATTTTATTGAATTAAATAGCTTATAAAATTGATTTAATCCTGTTATTTAAAATTATTGGTAAATGGAAATGATACTTTACGGTATTCGTTATGCTTTATTATTCACTATTTGGGCAACGTAAAAATCATGTCACCTTTTATGTCATCGATTCCTCTGAATGCATATACTGCGGCCAACCGTTTACTTTGGTAAAAGTTTTGTCAAGGTTCTCAAATATCGGGTGAATGCGAGTACGACTCAATTAAAAATGCGTGATCTTTGTTGCGAGTTTTTTTGACGGTTGACCTCAGCTGCGCGTGCCGGTTGTTCTATTTAGATTAAAAACACAGTAAACGTTGTATTTATTGATATCGAAATATTATCCTTGAACTACGAATATTATATTAAAGTGGTTCATGAACATGAATATTACACAATTTTTTATCTATTGTTTAAATGTACGTTGTAACTTTTGTTTCAGTTTCAGAGTTATGTTTCCTGTTTGTAATAATAACATATATTTTTAATTAGGTATATAAATTTAAGCAGATAAGTTGCAAGGTGGGTACTCTACGCGATGCAGTCCGGGTAATGTCGGTAATCACTTATTCCTTCTCTGCCTTCGTAGATTAACTGGTTATCACAGGACTATGCTCGTCCGCACCTACTAGAACCGAGAAACTTTATATCACCGTTTGGGCTACAAGGAAGAAAGCGTTTATAAAATATTAAATATGAGGGGATCACTTTTGGCTCACTAGTCTTGGTGTATGTAATACCTTTAAAAAATTGTCCGGAAAATGGAAGAAGATAATCTCGATAAAAGTTATCAAGAGAGAAAATCTCGTTAAGTCACTCATCAAATTTACGATGCGGTCAGTGGTGGGTTTTCTTCAGGAACTCAATGTGAGTTAAATGCTGATGTGGTCACACATACTAAACTTACAAAGGGAATATTCCTTATTTGCAGTTACGAGCTGTTTATTCTCCAAAAGCTCAGTCAGGCTCATTGCAAGCGCTCGCTGTATCGGCTTCACCGGCTGGGACAAAAAGATAAATTACTGCCTCAGACGAATGACAAATTGCTGCTTCTTGATATATAATTAATATTGTACATTACAAAAAGTAATAATTTACTTTAGATTCTAATATACGCTCATATTTAGTTTATAAACACGTAGCATACATTGATTCATAATATGATTAAACAGTAAAAAAAGTAGAAGTTAATTATATAAAATGTATACAAAGCAGTGGCGTAAGTAATCCTAAAATAGTCCTTTATTTTATTTATTTTTTCTTATCATAGGAGACGAACGAACAGGTTAACTGATGTTAAGTGATCACCACCGTCCATAGATTCCATTCATCCATGTCCATCCATGTCATTCCAGTCCATTCATGCTGAAACCAGTAAGAGCTTCAGCGTGGCTCTACCACCTACAAAAATTAATATTATTAATGATTAATTAATAATATAATTAATTAATACCTATTAATTTATTACAGAATAAGGAATGAGGGAGGAAGAGGGGGTTTGCTTTTTTTACAGTTGAATTATGTCGAGCTTCAGCTGCAACTCATTAAGAGTCCTTGAATTTTTGTTTACACACATCGAAGTTCCTGTGTATTGAACCCCACATTATTACTATTTCTGATAGATATAATTTAATATATATATATAGAGATATAATTTTATATGCACTGGTAGCCAGAATATCGTCACCAAGTTTTGACACTGGGAAATGTTCTAGTTAACTAGACCTAGAGCGGTTGCTGTCACCTCAGGAAACAAGTGCTTGAAGATTGATGCGTCTTTCCTTTTTTTGACACTTCAATATAGGAATAATGCTTCGCAGGCGCTACCAACTCACTACTCACTGGTGAACGTATGGAGGTCAATTGGAATGAATTACAAATGTGTCTGTCTACCTTTTGAAATAAAACCGTTGAAAGAAGACAACTGTATGTGAAAAACTAATTTCAAATTAATCTGAAGTCTTAATAATACCCACAAAACTACAAAAAAGCTAAAGGGTTACTAAAATAAAATGTGCATAACCGTTACCTTATTTTTATATGATCTTGTCTACATATTTCTAGATAACCCGTGTACGTGTAGTCAGGAATGTTGTATATGTACTTTTCGTTTTGAAGTTGGATCAGAGTGAGAATGAGTGTACAAGTTGTAAAGTCCTACGTGCACGAGTGTTAATAAAGCAGCCCCCTACCACGAAACGCTAATTTCTCACAGCGGTTGCCATGGGAAACCGTTGAACAGCAATTTTAATTTCTTATAAAGCAAGTAAAAATCTTATATTTTCGAATTAATTTATACATTTCAGCCCATTTTCTGGCTTAGGAAAATTTATAAATAAAATAAAGGATTCTGTCTGGCTCACAATACTATATCAGTTTGAAGTGATGTGAGTAATGGCTCAGTGGTAACGTATTAAAACATTGCAACCAACGACGTAGGTTCAAATCCTTTAATTAGCCAGAACTTCCGGTATAAGCAAATATCTTAATAATACCATAGCCTGTTTGAAGGGTATTTTCTAATCTTGGTCTCTTAGGGCTGCTGCATTTGATCATAAGTCCATCTTTAGAATGAGTGTTTTACCATCTTAGGCCCCTCAGAGTTAGCATCCTATTACGTTCTACCTAAATTAGAGGATATTTTTAAATTGTGTATATTAGGTTCCTTTTTACACGACATAAGTATTAACTGCCTACGGGAATTGTAAGTAATATCTTAATAGTTTTAAAATGGTTATTAATGATAACATATCAGTGCACATTTTTGAATATTTACTTCAAGAATGTCCCGTATGTGATATGAAGAAATTATAGAATTTATTACTTTATGAATACTTTTGTATATCGCTTTGATATTTTGGATTTTATGGACACTGTGCCCATAGATGATCTTTTAAGACCTTGATGTTGAGTAAATAATTAAGTTTTCAATGAACTTTGAAACTTCCATGTCTCTCGTACTTTTATATAAATTGTAATATGAATAACCTTTGTGATCATTCTCATGCGACGAACAAGGAAGTGAAGTGACTAAGACCACTTCTTTTTACCGATACCTTGTTAATCTAGAATGTATTTATGCGAAAAAATAGAATTAAAAGAAATACTTTAGATTGTTATTTAATATTCGGTGATATTGTCAGAAAACGCAATAATACTGCTATGTTCAAAGACGTCATTTCTAATCGTAAACACTAAAGTACATAGCAAAAAAAAAATCAATTTCGGGATAAAGACTGATTACGATCGATTGATTAGTATGGTTACAAGTATGGAATTGGTCTAAACTAATATGTCTTGAACTTAAAAATTGGAACCAAAGGAGACACTTATATTCTATAATTAATATTGTACGAAATGTCTTTCAATATAATTTTAAGCCTTTCATTCGGCTTGGTGTGGTTACACTCGTTGAGTAACGTAATATTGGACACTACGTGATATTGGGTGTTGTGTAAGATTTAATGCAATATAATTCGACAATAGTTGACAGATAATGTGACTACTTAACCGTTCTTTAACTGTATTACTAACAAAATAAAATGCGATATTAACGTTACATTTTGTTTCTCAAATTGTAATTTCGTAGTCTAAAATAAAGCAGATCTAAGAGGCCAGCTAAAATTTACTTCAAGTGTGTTTTACAAAATCATATTTTATTTAATACATATATATATAGAATGGTGGATTAAGGTACCTTTATATTATACGTAGCATGAGAAAGGGAGCACAACAAATACTCCTCCTAATAAACGGGTTAGTAACAACATTGCTAGTTACATATTGAGTAAATATAAGATGTGAGATTATCTAAGATAAATCGTAGATACACATTAAGCTTTCTCGTAGAAAGTGGTTGTATTACCTTATTGAACTGATCTGATATGAACAGGGTAGTACCCTTAAGTATGAGCCTAATACGGTACAGAAAGAAGTAAAGCTGAAGTTATTTTTTTTTATCTTGAAAACTTTAGCAGCCCATTTCCCATTTTATTCTTTCTAAGTTCACATCAGGAGAGCCGATGCTGAGATAGCACGATCATGTTATACAACATCTTGGTGATCAGAACAGGGTTATGCTGAAATGTTGTGCCAAATACCTATATTTTGACAATTTACACTCATATTCACTCAACGAGTTTCTTTAGGTGCTGTTCTTGGTACACTCCATGAGCATGTAATCATATCAATGTTTCCATATAACTTGCAGTTCGGAGATAAGATTCCGTTTTTCTCATTACAATTGCAAAACTTCCCGATAGATGTTTTTTTATTGCTACAAACAAGAATTAAATATTAATTACTTCAATTGTGTTTGGAGACGTATCTACAGAACACAAACTGTATTGCGTGCAAGTAACATAAAATAAAAAAAGTCACGCAAGATGCTAGCTAGCTATGGAATTGGTTTCACACCAGCTAACTTTGTAATTGATGTAATAATGGTCATTGTTTGCTAATTACAGCCTTCTACACACTGAAGTATGTTATTATATTTCTTTAGAATAACTGATTACAGAATATGCAGTAAATGATTTGATAACAAGTGAATTGTTAATTGGACGTCGTCATGTAAAAGTAGATTAAGTGATAAAGCTCGAAAAGACACAGTCACAGAATTCTTACATAACGCCATCCAATTTTTCATCCACATGCCTTGGTCTCAATGTAAAATAGAATTTGGTACATTTCTTGCAAGCGATGCAAACTTATTTGGAATTCTTGAGGTTCGGAACTCAAAGTGAAACTTGATCGTGAATGAAAATTTGCACCGTCCACTGTTGAGACGTCCAATTACAGTTCCCCACGATTACATATATCATATTACTTTATTCTTACCTTATCTGTGTAACTAATAAAAAATATTGACATTATTTAAAAACACGAGTTAATTTTTTTTGGTGAATTATATCTTTTAAAATATTTACAGAGACTAGTTTTAATTGAGTTATCAAAATATCTTCATTTTAATTTTGGTTGTTATGATCTTTCTTTCATATTTTAAATATTATAATTTAAAGTACCTCGTGACACTTTATTATTCTTCATTAATTTTTATTTCGGTTAAAAAATATAATTAACTTACTTAAACTAGGTATAAAGGTGTTGTAAGAACACGAATAAAAACATTTTAATTTATTCTGTAACCACAGAATTGAATTACGTATTTTAATATAAAGTTATTGTAAGTGCCTTTTGCAGTATTACAAGGGAAATCCCTTTACGTCGTATTATTATATTAAAAAATAGGTATGTTGTTGTTGAGATTATACTTAACACTAAACTTGATTGTGGCGCCCCTCACTCCAGTGTTCTTACTTTAATTTTAAAAATCACAGTTTCATTAAAAAGACGTCAGTGGTTGACTCGGCAAATCAGAAATCTGCGCTGGTGCACAAATTCGCTTTTGGTATGGGCCTGCGTGTCGCCTTTTTCTTACAAGTCGACGGCAAGCAAACTAGGATTCTGTATGCTATACGCTTTGTAAAGCAAGTTTTTTTTTAAATTATATTTTATTATGATTTTCGCACTCGGACTCGCTCCATCGTCACACGCGCGCGAGGACGTATGTTGAGCTCCGCGAGTTACGCAACTCGCTTGTCCTGCGCGACGATGCGCCGCAATAGCGCTCCCTCTACCTTCCCTGCGTGGAAGAGAGACAGACATGACTCCTTTCGAGACCAATCAGATGCCGTTGCGTCAACACCGCAACACCACACACCACCTTATGAATCCTGTGGGGGACAGAGGGCTACGAAGACAATCCTTCGTCCCATGAGGTGACACAGAGGTCGTCCAGCTTCCTATCTGAGCGAATGGAGCTATATGAAAGCGATAGTATCGCTTTCGCCCAGTTCATTGCAACTGGGACCCCATCCGATCTGTTAGAACGCTGGATAGCGCTGTACCTGCGCATCATTACGGACGAAGGGGAGAACTATCTCATATCAGATAGCGACATGGAGGCGTTAGAATCTCCCCTGAAGGGAGAGCGAATCTTAACGCTCCCAGAGCTTCCACAATACCAAGTTGAAGAAATCGAGCCTCTAATAAAGGCAGAACTACGGAAACGTAAGTTCCAACAAGATAGCCCCAATTCGAGCCACATTGAAAACAACCTGCCGCATCTCGTATACAACCCGCCGCCACCCTGCCAGAGCGAAGAAATGCCGGGGAAAAAACTTCGACTCGAAACGCATCTCCCGGCTACGGAATCGGAGCCCGACGAACAACAAATAGTTCGAGAAATACCCGTCGAGAGCCGCGGGGCGCCACCAGCGCCTGCAGCCTCGCAGAGTAACATGAAGAAACCTACGGAACCCCAAAAACTCACCGAGCGGTCGGGAGTTCCGGATATACCCGCCAAGAGCCGCGGGGCGCCACCATCTATGGCACCTGCCGCTTTGAAACCGAAAAACAAGAAGCTTAAAGTTCAAGGAATACCCGTCGAGAGCCGCGGGGCGCCACCAGCGTCCACAGCCTCGCGAAGCAAAAATACGAAGCCAACGGAACCCCGAAAATCTACAGGGCGACCGGTAGTACCTGATATACCCGCCAAGAGCCGCGGGGCGCCACCATCTATGGCACCTGCCGCTTTGAAACCGAAGAACAAGAAGCTTAAAGTTCAAGGAATACCCGTCGAGAGCCGCGGGGCGCCACCAGCGTCCACAGCCTCGCGAAGCAAAAATACGAAGCCAACGGAACCCCGAAAATCTACAGGGCGACCGGTAGTACCTGATATACCCGCCAAGAGCCGCGGGGCGCCACCATCTATGGCACCTGCCGCTTTGAAACCGAAGATCAAGAAGCCTAAAGTTCAAGGAATACCCGCCGAGAGCCGCGGGGCGCCACCAGCGTCCACAGCCTCGCGAAGCAAAAATACGAAGCCAACGGAACCCCGAAAATCTACAGGGCGACCGGTAGTACCTGATATACTCGCCAAGTGCCGCGGGGCGCCACTTTCTGCGGCGCCTGTTGCCTCACACCTGAAAAATAAGAAGCCTACGGAACTTGGGAAACAACAAGTTCCAGTAATACCCGTCAAGAGCCGCGGGGCGCCACTTGCTGTGGCACCTGCCGCCTCGAACGTACAAGCCGAGAAACCTACGGAACTCCGGAAGAAAACAGTTCCAGCTTTACCTGCCAAGAGCCGCGGGGCGCCACCAGCACCCGCCGCGACCTTGAAAAACAACGAAATAGACCGCCAAGCGGCGTGGGTGCCCGCTCCCGCAACCGCGCCAGCTTCGCCGCGAAAGGATGACCGGGATCATCCCTCGATATCTCCGCACGCGCACGTATTGCGCGATGCAAGCGCCGATCGCTCGGCGGCGAAAAACGCGTCGCGATTGGCAACCCGCGAGTTGCCTACTTCGTACGCATCGATCACAATGACACCGCAACCAAAACAGCCACCAAAACCAGCAGATACGACACCTCGGCAACGTTTTCCCCCGATCGTCGTGGAACGACTGCCCAGATGGACAGAACATTTCAAGCGACTGGAGGAGATGCTGGGACGTCTGCCGAATGCACGTCCGTTCGGAAGAGGGATACGCTTCAGACCGACGGACCTCGCAGAGAACCGCATTCTATGCGAATACCTTGCTAAACTAGAGCAAGAGGAGGGAGTGAGCTGGTTCACTTACTCACTCCCCTCCGAACGCAACCTGAAGGTCGCAATACGCGGCCTACCAGAAGACACCCACCCGGATGAAATTGCCGAGGCTCTCCGGGAGAAGGGACTGCACCCGGAGCACGTCCGAGAGATTAAAGGGAGGAGAGGAAGACAAGGGAGCATTTTCTTCTGCTCCCTAAAGAGAACGCCCGATACGACACTAACCGTGTATGAGATCTCCGTCCTCCTACGGATGGAAGTGAGGATTGAAGGATGGCGTGGGAGGAAGGGCCCGGCACAATGCCACCGCTGCCAGCAGTTCCGGCACTCATCCCACAACTGCCACCGCCCAATCGCATGCGTGAGATGCGGCGGTCAGCATCTCGCGTACCAGTGTACGCGCCCACTCGACGAACCGCCAACCTGCATCAACTGCGGGGGAGCCCACCCCTCCAACAACGCGACGCTATGTCCGGTGTACAGGAGAGAATATAGAAACCGCAGAGCCAGTACTATCGCCAGGTCCGGTGATGCCAGAAAGGCGAAGACGTACGACGCTCCTGCCCAAGTCGATGTCGAGGAGTCGGCGGAGGGCAGCCTAATGGCGGCCGCCAACGACCCCTCTCACAAAAGAGATCTTAAGAAAAATAATAAGAGAGCTACGCACCCGAAAGGGAGCGATCACTCAAGAAACCCAAAGTGATAACCTGGTGGCATCACATAGAGAACTCGCATCTGCCGTAACCCACGATACCAATCGCCACCGCAAGGGGGCGATACTCAATGAATCACCACCCAGCGCGCGCCATCAACTTACACCACGGTGTAAAACAAAGGACCTGTCCGTTTTAACGGGCAGCGAAGGATATGCCACTGAAGAAGGCGATCGCCTTGACCAGTTACCTCACCCGCCCGCAAGGGTAGGTTGAGAAGACTCCGACAGATTTCGCACTCCTTGAAACTGCTGCCCGGTGCGTGTGCCCTAGTTTGCCTCTAAAAGCCCTTCCTAAATCCGGAGCTGATTGTCATATATATTGTACAATCAAGTATTAAAGTAAAAAAAACTGTTTTTTTACTAATAGTAATTGAACTATTTTATAATGTTAGGACGACGTTGAAATGGCAATGATAACGGGAGTAGTTATGTGAAACGATCACTATTATCGGCGTCCGATAACGATATTGTATAACATCGCATAATGTGGAAACGCTTTAAGAAAATTATTCTCTTTGAATCGGTTAGTAATGCCACCGATACTCACGTGATATTTCGCGCAATCTTTTGAACGAAACATTTGTTTACTTTTGTAACTATTACAAATGAGTACAATACACTATCTCGAAGTCCAAACCACTATCCATGGGCGCTCGTTTTTGCAGCGCGGTGATTACGCAATGAATATTTAGTGTCTTTGTGTGCTGAATGTAAAATGTTCCTATTCTTTTGTCTTAGTTCCTTAATTATACTTTTATGTTGGTTAATTAATTTTTCACAATATTTTACCGCTATTTATATATTATTATCACTACATTCTAGACTCTAACAATTATTATACTAGCCTTACTTCTGTTCACAGAACTTTTCTTGGGAGATTGATTACAATTAAAGCCCAGGATATATTAAAGATTTCAAATATGACAAATCAATAGATCACAATGAAATTTGTCATTGGTTGTTGCTGCTGCTTTTGGATTGTATTATATTCATGACTAGTCCTCGTGTACTCTTTTTGCCAGACTGAAGTATTTTATAAAAAAACGACTATTCTGTGTTTTCCCACAAGGCGGTAATACTTGGAGACACAATTTTTAAGCGATAAAGTTTCCTCGCGGTGTTTTCCTTTACTGTCAGCCGATAAGGTGACTAATTGTGAATTCGGAACTATATCAAACTGTAAAACAATGTTCAATAATGTTAATTATAAAAACTTAAAAAGTGAGCGGCATATTGTTACTTCGATAGCACTCAACGAAATATGGTATAAGTATACTTTTTAAAATACTTTAAATACACTACCTAAACGTATGGTTAGTTATAAATAGTTTAATCATACGTAAAAACCTTATTTAACAAATAGACTTTTTTATATCATAAAAGGCAAACGAACAGGTGGGTCACCTGATGTTAAGTGATCACTACCGTCCATAAACACTTGCAACACCAGGAGAGTCGCAAGTGCGTTGCCATCCTGTATTTGGGGGAGGGGGAGTGCATGTAGGTTATTGCGCACTCTCACTGACCGAACGAGACTGGCGAATTTTTGAGATCATGAGAGTAATATCATACCTTAACCACAACAGATACAATAAATATTCCTAGTTGCCTCTTTGCATTTTCTAGAGTTTGTACTAAGTACTCGAGTTTCAATGAATTAATTAAGATACTTATTTCTCTTAAGAAATAGGGTCGGTTAGCATTAAAAACGTTTTTTGTATAAATTGTTCGTTTTCTTGCTGAGTATTTTAAATAACTCCAAATGTTTTAAAAACTAAGGTCAGTCTCTTAAAAAACGTTTTCCTCTACCTCCAACGATCAAGATATCTGCCCTTACTACACATGCGTTATTTTTTCGTAGGATATCTGTGACATCAAAGTTCACAATAACATTTTCTACTTGAAATATATTTGTGTTGATTTTGCTGAAACTTACTTAGAAATTGATTTTGATAAAATTTTGTGATTTATAAAACCATGGAACTACAGCGATAATATAACGAAAAGTACACCTATCTAGCGCATTCTTTCTAGTTTCGATAGATTCAGTTTGTTGAAGCGGGGTAAATCCACGGTTTTCTTTTTACAAGAAGAGATAAATGATTTCAAAAACTTAATTTTCACAGTTATAAATACCCCTATAATATTAAAGGTAAAATAATATTTCGTATTGCATTCCTCTACAATGAAATCTTCTATAATAAATAAGGTCATAAAGGTTGCTGTTGTGTGCGCGACTGTTCCGAAGAGTTATGTAATTTAATCCCTTTACGGTAAATTATATCTCGGCACGAACAAAAAAGTTCGCAACGTGATATTTTTGCTGTACCGTGAAGCTGTGGAACAATCTCTCGGCCAGTATGTTCCTTCCTTCCTATGACATGGGCTCCTTCAAGCGTAACGTGAAAAGACAATTACGCAGGCCGGTATGACAGCGGCGGCCGGCGATAGATAGTTTGTCTCTCGGTGGTCACTTATAGTCGTTGTAGTTATACTTTGTCGTGCTACAATTAAAAAAAAAAACACGCGAAAACCACTGGATATATTTCAATCACGTTTTTTCGTTAGACGCTTGAACTCTATCTAAAAAGTAAATTATTGCGATATCTTTATTTAATATAAAGTTATGAAAGTTTTAACAAACTACGATTTTTATAAGCACTTCGCATTCAGCGATGTGTGAAGGAACATGCGCAGGAGAGAGGAAGTAAATAAATAACAATTTACAAGAAAATGTTGTAAGCAAAGTAGGTACCTATATTTTTGTTTAAATGTTTTTATATACCTACTTAAAATATATTTTTTTACGTCATAGGAGGCAAACGGACAGCTGGCTCATCTGATGTTAAGAGATCACCACCGTTCACAGACACTTGCAACACCAGGGGAGTCGCAAGTTACCAGCCTGTGTTGGAGAGGGAGGAAGGGAAGCGGAAGGGGAGAGGAAGAAGGGGAAGAGAGGTGGGCCTCGGGTGCTTTCACTGACCGAACGTAACGCAGCAATACAAGCATTGTTACTTCACGTCGGTTTTCTGTGAGAGGGTGGTACTACCCCAGGCGAGCCGACCCATTCATTCTGAAACCGTAAAGAACGTAAACGAAGTCGTAGGTATCAGGTAGTTACAATTATTAATACTTTTATTTACTACTTTTCAAAACATACTTCACACAGGATTACGTATATTAAACCGTGAAAATACTTAACAGCCAAGAGTATAGAGATATATTGAAAACAAGTTCTACCAAAAATATAAAACAAAAAAATACCTCAAATTATTTCAACCTGCACAACAAATCACGTGCGTTGCAAATCGGTAAACTGAATGACAAACTAAAGAATAGGTATAGGTGTCACTTTACAGGTCAAACGTTAGTGTAATGTTGAATAATATGCCCTTGTTCCATTCTAAATATATGATTTTCACTTTAATTTCATAGCTTTTGTTAAGGGTAGTCAACCCTGTCACAATAAATATATGCATCAATTTACAAATTCCAATATTTATAATTGATTCTATTACATTAACAATAAAAAGGGAAATCTGAAACCACGAATCTTGAAAAAAAAAACAGAAAATGCAGTCCTCGAGAATAGACTAAAGTTGGCTAGTTTTAGTGTAAGGCTAAAAGAGCCCATCAGACTTCAAAACTATATAATAATAATCATAAATACAGTGGTACAATAAAATAATCCCAAGGAGGGTTGATGTCAGGCAGGCGGCCGGTCGTAAAAATTAAGCCAAATCATATACAACAGCACGACAAACATGTTGTACCGACCCTACATATGTGGGATAAGGGTAAGAACAAGAAGAATAAAAATGGAAGTTATTTCAATGGTACTTTTTTTCGCTTTGATGAAATTTATTTACTTAAAAGAACATGGTTCATTCACGAAGTACTTCATAGTTCTCGTTTAGTTGAGAATTGTAAAAAAACGTTAATTGGAATGAATTGTTCTTAGAATCATCCGGTGACAAAAAAAATCGTATACAATATTTCTTTTGATAGAATACTAACAAAATAAAAACAAAAAATAGATGGCTATAAATAAAGCAAATTCAGGGAATAACAAACTGTTGTGCTTGCAAATATTTTTTACTCTTACCATAGATATATTTAAGGATTCAGTTTCTCGTAGATCCTTTGCTAATTTATGAAATAGTTGAGTTTTCTCAAATTTTAAGTTTTGTGTACGATATAGTGTTGTTCTTTGTTTTTATTTTGTGTTTAAAACTATACAATGTACCTAGAATAATGACAAAAGAGACTATCTAATTAATGAATTTATAACTTTTAAAGTAAATATTTGTCCAGACGGTAAATATCGCCAAATACCGAATAAAAAAGCTGTCGCTAACAATTTTTAAGCTTCTATACAGTTCCTCATATGATATGGAGTCCTTCAAAAGAGGTGTGAAGAGGCATTTTTGCAGGTCGGCATGATAGCGACGACTGTCGTTGTTTTTTATACACTATACTGTGCTTTCCATCAGGTAATGGGCAGACATTATGTCGAGCCAATAAAAAAAAAATGAAAAAAGAATTTCACAAATAAACAATTCTATAACGTTTCTTTTTGGTATGTATTTTTGTAATACCATAATTAGGAATGAGTTTGTTTTAGTTAAAAAATCATAGTTAATGTTGTAAAGGTGATTACTAACACAAACAAAAGAATATGTGTTTAATATAAATTCATTTCAGATATCTAGACACAATTAGCACATGTTCGTGATCTTCACGATCATTATGCTAAACATGCAGAATGAATTTGAATTTTGATATTTTTTTTAATTAGTGGAACGAGGTCTTTTTCAATGTTTTTTGATCAAACACACTTGATAATTTTTAATTGCACGTTTTAATGCTCAATAAATGCGTTGTTCGTGCGTAAAATTATGTTAATATACCTATATAACATTTTTTTAAACTGAAGATCCAATGACATCAAGCAAGGAAAAAGATGGGAAAAAATTCGTTCACGTTAAATTTAAATATATGCATGCATATATGCACTGAATATTAATAATCATGACAAAATGATTATAATTAAAATCTTCTCCATGAAGAAGAAGATTTATGTGAACCATCGGTCAAAAGGTGTTGAACTTTATCCATCTGAAGTATATTATTATACCGATATCCATACTTTTATAGATTTATAGTATGTATACCTAGTAAATGCATGCATACATTGGCAAGGTATCACGTATGCATTTCATTCACCATAACGTCATTACTACGACCTTCAGTGGCGGTCCGAAAGCATTTATACAATGGAATACAGTCTACAGTATATTTCAGAGGTTTGATCAAGTGGTACGTTCGCTTGAACAACCTTCTCTAGACGGTTGAACTAACATAGTTATCTACAGGTGTCCTTATATATATAAATAAATAGAAAAAGTGTACTGTGGCCCTTATTTTGTTTTAATTTAAAAAAAATGTTTGAATTAAATCATAATTGGTAATTATATAAGTTTATTTATGTATCGGTACTATTAAGATATTAATTTCTATTTTATTTACTATAAAGACTTAAGGAATAATTATTAATTAAACACTATTTAAGCCTTAACTTTCAATTTATTATGACAAACTGTACGTTTTTGTACAGTGGAAATTAAAAATAAACAAAAACTATTGAACAAAACACGTAAAAAATAGTAATGTTTACTTATTTGTTTCTATCTCTAAAGAATATATGAGGATAATGTTGTTAATAATATCTTTTAAATTTAATAACCACTTAATTGTTATTACTATCAAATATCATCAACTTATTCAATGTATTCAATAGATTATATATTAGAGTATTTTGTAAAAATTACTTTTGTTCGCTTCGCTCTTATTTGGTGACAAGTTTTTTCCGACTAAAATTCTGTTCGGCTATATTTTTAAGACAATATGATTTACAGGAATCCATGGTGGATAATTATGGCGATTGTATCAGTTTCGGCATATCCACGCCAGGGCTCCCACGTCGTGTTCATCATGGTGGATGACATGGTATTTTGTTTTATATTTTTATTCATATTATTTTCGATCATATTATATCATTATTTATTATTGATTTCTCATTAAAGACTGTAGGATACTAAAATTCTGCCTGACCAAAAATTGCTAGGTATATTTATTCTCGAAGCGCTTTTTCATTCCGTAATGCAGGGATTCCCAAACTGGGTTCCGAAGAATTTTTACCAGGGTTCTGTCAAAATTATTTATTATTTATTCGTTTACAAATATTATTTTGAAAAAACACAAAATATGTGATAAGGACTCATTACTTTTATGTAAATAGGTAGGTAGTTAGCAAGCATTCAGCCCGGACTATGTATGGCCCAGCAGCGCACGTAGCCAGAGACAATGCGCGAATAATGTATTTCAATTATATAACACATTTCTTAAAAAAATTATCTTATATAAATTTCAGTGTTGATTTGTAATCATATGATATGGGGTTCCATAAAATAAAAGGAACTTGTTTGGTGTTCCGTTATCTTTATAGTTTAGGAACGCCTGCCTTAATGTATTCAAAGTTAAAAATATAATTACAAATGTGTTGATTATTTTAACATTTAAACACTTTCGTCTTTTATTATGTAAAACGGCATTATGTTATATAATCACTAAAGTGTATTTACTTACTTCGTAATTATAAATTGTTTAAGGCAGATTCTAATAAAAAAGTAACATTTTTTTTTGCATAACTGTGTTATGCGTGTTAGTTAGTTACGCGTGTGTTACGGGTCAAGTGCAAAATTAACGATTTACTAAAGTATGTCTAGGTTACCACTTCGGATTTTAAATTGCTAATAATCACGCCAATGAATATCAGAAACAGTAGCAGTAATAATATTCGTCCAATAGGACAGGCGAAGGAATTAATCCATACTGCCAATTCTGAAGTTGTCAATATAGGTAGTTCTTATGTATTCTTTAAAGGCCTAATCGCCAAATCTTCTTTATAATATTTCGTACATTTAAAAAAATCATCTTTTAATTTTGAAGTTGTCAATATAGGTATTTCTTATGTATTCTTTAGTCCGTTTTCTCCTATGTCCAAGTTAATGTAAAGGCATACGCGTCAAATCTTTTCTATGTCCAAATTAGGTCGTAGTTGACATCAAATTAGTAAAAAAATGTTTTTAGGAAAGCAGTAGCAGGCTATTTGTTTTGTTTAACCTCTGAAGGAAAAATGTTAAAATATATATAGCCTGACGAACGAAGTTATTTATACAATTCTATTTTAAAACAGTACCGAGTTTTCTTTAGTCAACTTCATCTGTAAATGCCATTAAGAAATTGTATATCTTGACAGATCTCGAAACATGACGCGATTTATTAATTTGGGTTTTCACCATGTAAGGGGATTCAATGCGTCGCTAATTGGGAAGTATATATATATATATATAGTTATATGTATGTATATATAGTAGGGCGGTATTGCGTTTGTGGAAATTTTAATATATATTTTTTTCATAATAAAAATTTTACTTTTCGATTTGATCTATATATTTTTATGAAATAGGGAAATAATAGAATTTCCTCAAACATAATAGGTTTCTCAAGGTATCGAATCTATATTAGATAGAAGTTTTTATATATCGACATATAAATATTTTTACACTATGCACGGACTATGAAGGTTTAATTCTGTACTGTTATTGTAAAGCAGTGGTTAGGATCCATACGAAAACAACTCTCCTATGAACCGCATTGATTACTTCTGCTGAAGATTTATTTATGAGGTCTCAATCATGTACTAGTGCGTGCTGCCACTGCACTATAATTGATACCAAGTATTTTGCTATCCAGTTAGCCACAATTACCACGTAAATGCACCCATCTGATCAACAGTTCAAATTACTTTGCGATAGTTTTAAAATACATTTGTTTTTTGCTGGTAAGCATTATTAGTCACTACCCGGATTTTTCGTAACCTTTCTAAAGTGAGTTTTCGTTCAATGTTAGCTGTAATTAATTTACTGTATTATAAGAAATCGTGAGTTACGATGAGTTAAAAATAATAATTTTGAGAATTACTTATTCTACTTTCGTAAATTTGCGTCACACTGAAAGTTGGTAGTTACATGAATAATGGATACGTAGGTATACTGTTGCTCTTGACACACTCACATAATTAAATCACTATAGATTTTAATTAATTCATTGCAAATCTAATCGGAATTATATTTTTATACTATTTAAATAAATTATCAATACCGGTTTAAGGAATCCATAAACAACATATAAAATATACATACCAGATTTTTTATTGGTACCTAACTTATACAAAAGTTAATAGCTTTTGTAATAGTATTGAACCATGGGAAGGGCCCCCCCCCCTTGCAGGAGAGATATTTAGTTGAACACTATTATCAATTTTGCGTCTCATTAAAGACTTATTAATTAGGATCATTAAAATCACGCTTCACTAATTCGATGGCTTAACTCTGTCCTTATAATCCTTTCTTAATAATTTAATGTATGTCCGCAAAATATTTGAATAGCTGGATTATGTAAAAGACCGGCATGATCTGGATGCTAGAAACTGTGACAAGCTGGTCGTTCCATGTTTCAGACTCAGTATCATATTTGTCGAATTGTAACTTTAAGCGCCATGTAAGGCGGATTTTGATTTCAAAAGGCTATTACAGACTGGATCATTACGTGAACGATGGTGATGTCTAAAACTGACTGCTCTCTGTGCATCCACTAAAAACTATTGTCACGTGTAATGTATTTTAAGAATATACATGTTACAAAGATAAACCTGATTGAGTTCCTTGCCAGTTTTTCTCGATGAATGGATTGTATTATACGTACTATTTTTTTTTTTGTATCTTAGGAGGTACATATTGGTCACTCGATGTTAAGTGATTACCACCGTCCATAGACACTAGCAATACCAGGGGAGTTGCAAGTGCGTTGCCAACCTGTGTTTGGGAGAAGGGGGATTGGGGAAGAGGGGAGGGGGAGGGAAGGTGGGTCTCCGGCGCTCTCACTGACCGAACGAAACGCAGCAATGCAAGCACTGATACTTCACGTCAGTTTTTCTGTGAGAGGGTGGTACTACCCCGGACGAGCGACCATTCATGCTGAAACCACCTACAATATGTCCATACCACCTAAATGTCTATAGCAGTCGCTTAGTTATCTTAATATAAGGTAACTGAATCTTTGAATTTTTCGGCTTTTCTTTACTATAATATATATATAATAATACTATATTATATTTCTATTATGCATATAAACCTTCCCCTTGAATCGCTCTATCTCTTGCTGAAAACTGTATTAAAATCCGTTAAATAGTTTAAAAGATCTAAGCGAACAGACAGCGGAAGCGACTTCATTTTATATTATGTAAAGAAGACACTAGCGGGCTCTTAATTTTGTGATTAAATGACCATGTGTGAAATTCGCCCTCGTATTTATTTATCGTCTTTCGTAATTGTTTGTTCTCGAAAATGATATAAATACACAACTAAATTCTTTTATTTGAAAACTATACCCGAATTTGCATTAAGCAGGTATTTTTTAAAATAACATCTTTACCTTTACACTTTACTCTTCAAAGCTCCACCAAAAGATAATTATGATGTAGATACTTGGGTAGGTATTATTTGAATATCACAACAAATAATAACTGTCTCCTAAAGCACTAGCTTTTACACGCAACTTAGTTTGTGTGAAATAGTCATTTTAGGTTAACGCTAACACGCAGCGGAAAGGCGCAAAAGGGAAAACCCGATTTTGAACATTGGTGCTCCGTTCCTATTGGTCTTAGCGTGACAATATATATAGCCTTATAGCTTTCCTCGATAAATGAGCTATCTATCACTGAAAGAATTTCTCCGAATCGGACCGGTAGTTCCTGATATTAGCTCGTTCAACCAAGAAACAAACTTTTTTTTTTTTTCGAACTGACTACGCTATTGGCCAAGCTTCACCGGACTACTAAGGCGAGCGCTTAAGGCACTCAGCCGATTTTATTTTGACAACTAGCTCAAGGGTGCGCGGCACACCTCGGCTTTGGCTGTTGCCTGATACATTAATTCGCGACCTATCTAAGCTAACCTAAGTTTAGCAACATATTCATACTTATATGAGTTATTGAAACATATATGTGTATCAAGCATACATACCTCAACAACTCTTATATGTATT
>MU158808.1:59723-83909 GCA_015888305.1 Antheraea pernyi | reverse complement strand
CTAAGCTAAGCTAACTATTCATACCTATATGAGTTGTTGAAACATATATGTGTACCAAGCATACATACCTCAACAACCCTTATATATATTTCGTATCGGATAATATTCTAAACTATTTCAGTTTGATAAGAGAAAAAAATAAAACCCTTCCACCTGCATGTGTAAGCGTGTATGCGTGCACGTGTGTGGAGGTGATATGTGTAATGTTGTCGCAGTGATGTAAGATTTTGTATCACAGTATCGCGCGAGCAGCGTACTCAAGGGCTCCACGCCGAGGGACGGACCTAGGCTTGAGCTGCTGCCGAGGGGTGCCTAGTCTGGTATAAGAAACAAACCCTTTATAATAGTAGTATAGATTACTATTCTTCTCTCGTACTTCACTCGAGCCATCATTCACATTACAATAAATTTTGATAGAGTGGACCGATTTTAATGACACAAACACTAAGTTACTCTCGAAGATATGCTTTATAATTAGCTTGATGTTTTATTGTGAACCCAGTACTTTAGCAGTGATGCGTGTTCACACAAACAGACAGACAGATAGGCATACAGACATACATTTCTAAATATGTATTTTATTATTTATTCCTAGACACCAGCAACAATTTTTTCGAACGTCGAAAAAGTACAGACACGTTAGATTTACATTCTTATTATACATATACTACGTAACTCGTACTTATGTTTTATATATATATATATATATATAAGATATGATATAGATTAGATGATTCCAGGTCGCTATGATGAGCATTAAAAAATAGCAGAGGGTTAATCGAATTCAAGAAATAATTAGCCTAGAACCATCTATGAAAAAACCCGCATTGAATGGTACTACGCAATGTAATGGTAATACGTTCAGTACTCATTCCGATATACACGTATTCATTTGTGAATCATCCAATTTCGATTGTATGGTTCACAAATGTATATATGTATGAATAGCTTAGAATAGTTAGCTAGGTCAGACGCGTCTTTTTCGGTAACAGCCCAAGCCGAGGTTTGCGTGCACCCTTGTGTATGTTACCTAAAACCCAAATCGGTTGAATGCCTTAAGCGCCAACCTTAGTAGTCCGGTGAAGCTGTGAAGACCCTGCCAGGTCAATAGCGTAGTCAGTTCGAGAAAAAAAAAAAACGTTCAGTAGTTTTGACGTGATTGAGTCTCAAAGGAACTGTATTTTTAGTATAATAAAATAAAACAACTTGATCTCAGCACCTCATATAATATTCTTTCGTCTTTTTAACTACATATGGTTTTTTATTTAGTATTTATAACTTGAATAACTTGTTCTTCAAGATTTTGATTTGAATTTATTAATTGTTTTGTTTACGTAATATACAAAGGTCAAGGATGGGTCGATCATTTTTAATTAAGCTTGCATGAGAATAGACTAGTCTAATAGACAACATAGCAGCCTGAGTTAATAAGGCCTTTTCAAAAGATATATTATTGCAACGAACACATCAGTCCCATTGTTCCCTATTCTTTCTAGGTTTCCATCAAGAGAGTCGCTGATGATACATCACAAGGTCATACAGCGTCATCATATCCGATCTCAAAATGCTGTGAAAAATACTTATTTTTTGACAACAAACGCTTATACTACTCATAAACTTACAAAATATATAAGAACCTTCTAAATTGATCCAATAGACATGACTGAAACATTACTACTTAAATAAATGCTCAATCGCTTCAAACCTACAGAAAGTATAGAACTATGACCAATCGATGTGAAATTTTTCATAGATGTTTCTAGACTACTTTCTGATTCCATTAATTCTGCCATTCTTTTTAAAATTCAATGATACTAATATGAGGCAGTGTGGAGTGATTAGTAATAGTATTACAGATATAAAATTCCGTAGTCCATTAATTTGATCTATTTCGTATGGTTTAGCTAGCGTTTGCGATTTAAGCGTACAAAAATATGTTTGTTACGACGACACATTACAAATCTTTGAATTTTTCGGCTTTTATGTACTGTAATATGTATCTATTATACGTATAAACATTCCCCTTGAATCAATCTATCTATTGCTGACAACTGTATTAGAACAGACAGTGGAAGCTACTTCATCATCTTTACATAGTATAAAACTTCCCCTACCGCGTCTGTCTGTCTGTTCGCGATAAACTCAAAAACTACTGAACGGATTTTTATATGGGTTTCACCAGTGGATAAAGTGATTCACGAGGAACGTTTTGGTATATAATTTGTGAAGGATTTTTTTATAGTCAGGGCAATCAGGGCGGGACAACGTCTGCCGGGCCCTCTAGTTTTATACTATGTAATGACGAAGCGGGCAAGTATCAACTAGTAAAATATAATTAGATTTCACGTACGGTGTGGTGTATTTACTATGTGCAAGTTAATGGGAAAAAGCTGTGACATTCCTTTGCATTTGTCGCATTTGTCACAACATTGAAATTAACAATCCTTTTATATTAAATTCAACCAGGGTTGGAACGACGTCTCTTTTCACGGATCCGACCAGATTCTTACACCGAATATCGACACCTTAGCTTACCATGGAGTGATACTACAGCAGTATTATAGTGAAGCAATTTGCACACCAGCGAGATCAGCACTACTTACCGGAAAATATCCAATGAGAATTGGTGAGTTCATTATTTTTAAATAGTTTTTTAAGTAGTTTTAAAAACTGAAACATACGCTTTTTTTTGTTAAATATTTCCAGTTATTAAATGGCATTTATTTTACATTTCTTTCGTTATTTCCTTTAAAATTTCGTTCCTCCGGGGTAAGTGCATGTTTTAAAATTAAGATATTATATACTAGCGACCCGCCCCAGCTTCGCACGGATGCAATGTAGATTTAACGAAATACTGTTAATGACAGTTTTGATCTACATGACATGTACAAAGTATGTAATGTATTTAATTGGATAAGGAATAATACTGTATTGTATGAAATAGCTTGGTAAATAACATGCAACACCAAAGGAGTCGCAAGTGCGTTGCCAGCCTGTGTTTGGGGGAAGGGGAGGAGGAGGAGGGAAGAGAAGTGGGCCTCCGGCGCTCTCACTGACCGAACCAAACGCAACAATGCAAGCACTGTTACTTCACGTCGGTTTTCTGTGAGAGGGTGGTAATACCCCGAGTGAGCCGACCCATTCATGCTGAAACCAGTAATAGCGTGGCTCTACGACCTTTAAAACAGTTTCTAAGGGAACAGACAGCGAAAGCGACCTCATTTTATACTATGTAAAGAAGACACTAGCGGGTCCGGCGGACGTTAAAACCCTCTGATAAAAAAAAATCAAATTACATACCTAAACCTTCCGCGTGAATCAATTTGTCTACTGGTGATAACCGTATGAAAATCCGTTCAGTAGTTTTTGAGTAAATAAAATGTTACTATAATAATACTTAAAAAGGTTAAATGTAAATTCAATATCACTATTACCTTTTATGCAATGAACATTTGTTATTTATACTACACGAGTTTACGCTCACGCAATCTGCATAACATATATAATAGGAATGGTATGAATGAAAACAGTTAGTAGGTAGCAAGTTTTATTGAGTATTCAAAACATCGACGTGTATAGTATAGTTTATTGCACTAAACTACTTATTTCGTTTACGTGGTAAACTTATTCGTTTCATTTCTTAGTTACAAACTCTTATTAAATTTAATTGACTGTAAAACTTTTCAACATACTTTTTATATATATATTTTTAATGATATACACTATAAGAGTGATTTACAAATCTACACCGTCTTATGCTATCCTGAAATGTACAATTAATTATTCATAAGTTCTAAAATTAGTATGCTTCGGAATATTCTACTTCTGTTCAATGCTGTATGTCAAAAATGTAATCACTCTTGAAATTCCAACTCTTCGTTTTCGGGATATATACGAGTAAGCGAGTCACAGTCCGATTGGGAACGGTTATATTGCAGAAATCAAAACGAATACTATACAACTGGATTATATAACCGAAAGCAATGCTACTGCGATTGAGAAAACGCGAAACTGTTTATAATTTTTGTATTTCTGTACGAGTCAATTCTTTTATTACAAGCGACATTTTATTATCCATGAGCGTAATGCTATTAAGTAGATGTTACAAAATAATTATATACCGGATAATATGCAATGAATGTTAATACTCGGCTAATACGTTACTCACGATAAACAGAATAATGTAATATTTTCGGAGATAGTTATATTGTCTGTATTAAAAAATACTTTTAAAATTTACCTAAAATAAATTAAAATTTATTTTAACATTATTGTAGTATTATCACATTTTATTTTTTACTAGCTGTGCCCGCGACTCCGTCCGCGTGAATCCTAATGTAAAAAAACAGTGACTAATAAAATGATTTGAAAATATTAAGTCCATTTACTTATCTCTCGTACTTAATTCGGGTCGTCATTAAAATGACAATAAATTTTAATAGAGTGAACCGATTTTAATGAAGCCAAGATTAAATGTTACTCGAGAATATGCTTTATGATTTTCTTGGTGAGGTCGTGAAAGTAGTTCTTTAATAGTGATGCGTGTTCAAACAGACAGACAGACAGACATTTATAAAAAAGTATTGAAATGTATATTATTACTTATTCCAAGACACCTGCAACAATTTTTTTTTACAAAAATCTAAAAAGTACAGACACGTTACATTTACTTTCTTATTATATATATATAGATAAGTTTTGTGGTTAACTGTAAAATTTTCCTGATTAGGTTTTAAACGTTGCCACCGTTATATTGTTAACTGATGGTCGGTAGCTAGCTGGTGGTTATAGGAAATATCCTTGATTTATCATTTCATTACGGTATTTTCCTTAAACCAATGCTCATGCTCATTGTAAGTTTCAACTGTCGATTAAGCTGTATCCCATTACGCTACCACTGATCCGAATGAAATATTATTACTGCTGAAATTACACTAACCATTTCGACGATAATTCTATGTATATTAAATTAAATTAAAGATAAAAATAAGAATTTTTTTTTGCCAAATGTTCGTACTACGATTATCGTAATTGTGCAAATTTGTTTTATATTCATGTTGTATAAACTTCGACTCAATTACGCGTGCTATCGAGAAATCATTTTGCGGTATTTTCACGTGAATTTTTCACCGAAGGTCAGGTGTTACAGACTTTTTGACTTAAAATCTCGACAAGTACACAATCTTATAGTGAAAAAGTAATACCAAAAAATGATTAAAGCGATTGTTGATAAAGTAGTTAATAATAATTTACGAAAGCCAAAACTTTTTCATAATTATATTAATGTTAAACGCTATTGCGTCACCATGTAGTTTCTTATCAATTAAAATCAAGTATATGCATAATTAATTACATATCATACGCAGATTGAAGTAAATTTGGTTTGTGGTATTTGATACGGCTTTATACCGGATTTATTAATTAAACCGTGACTGAATTTATATAAATTACCTCTAAGAAAATGTACTTTTTTATACGAACAGACTAGCTAATAGTGCGATATGATTGTATTAGATACTAGCCTCTGTTATCTGGAATAGTTAATTTGGGCTAATGCTAATACGCACCGGAATCTCTCAAGAGAGGAAAAGCCCCGATTTTTAAACATTCTTCATTGTTGCTCCGTTCCTATTGGTCTTAGCGTGATGATATATAGCCTATAACATTCCTAGATAAATGAGCTATATAATACGAAAAAATTGTACTTGTAGTTTCTGAGATTAGCGCGTTCAACCAAAGAAACAAACAAACAAACTCTTCAGCTTTATATATTAGTATTAATATAGATTAGTGCGTACATAACGACACTATTCAAAAAGCTTGGATATCCTTTGTACAATCTATAAAAATTGTAACGTATGATAATTACGCAATATACAATTTTACAACTAATCTTTAAGTTGGTTCAATTTCAGCCAATTATCAATTTTGCATAAAATCGGATAATTTATAAAAAAAAAATCTTACATAAAATTTATTAATGTAATTTATTGAAGAATTTTCATGGACATTATATGAATACGAAATGCTTTTGACCTTAGTAATGATTATATCCACATAACATTATTAAATTTGCAACAAATGATACGTTCAAGCCTTTATTAAATTTTCAACAATATAACCATTCATTTTAACACCATACAAATCCCATTACTTGAAATGTAATTCTCAGCTATATATTTGTTTAGTGATTATGGTGTTTATACCCTATTGTGTAGAAATAGGGTAAGGTTTTTAGTATGTATGTATATATATTTATTTAGCACGCTCTGCAACTGAAACGGCTTAACACATTTCAATATCCTCGTATGAGGCGTCATTAGACTTCTCTTATTTATAGAGGTGATGTCTTTCTGTCTGTCTGTTCCCTTAGATCTTTTAGCTTATTCAACGTATTTTAATACAGTTTTCAGTAATAGATAGAATGATTCAAGAGGAAGGTTTATATGCATAATACATATATGTTATAGTACAGAAAAACCGAAAATTCAAAGATTTATAATGTGCGGTCGTAGTAAACATATTTTTGTGCGCTTACATTGCAAACACTAGCTAAACCTTACGAGGCAGATCAAATTATTATACTACGGAATTGTATATCTTAAAAAGATCGGTTAAAAAAGCCCTCGATGGTATATATTTATCTCTAAAGGATAACCCACAGTAACCATTTTCTATATTTTTACGAAAATAATTATGTGTTATTGAATAAGCTATTTTATTCAATACAGTATTATTCCTTATCCAATTAAATACATTATATACTTTGTACGTGTTGTGTAGATCAAAATTTAACAGTATTTCATTAAAATGGATATCTACATTGAACCCGTGCGAAGCTGGGACAGGTCGCTAGTAAGTAATAAAATACATTTCAAACAATTTTAGAAATTACTCTCTGTCTGTTTGTATGAACACGCATTATCGCTAAAACACTGCGTTCATGATAAAACCTCTTCAAGAAAAGAAAACACGTCTCGGAGTAACATTTACTCTTTGTTTCATTAAAATCAGTTCGGTCTATCAAAAGTTATTGTACTTTTAATGACGGCGCGGAGAAAAGAAGATAAGTAAATGGACTTAATACATTCGGTTGACTTTATGAATCCCGGTTTCTTACATAAGAATTCATGCGGACGAAGTCGCGGGCACATCTAGTAGGATATAAAAATAGTATTTAGCCGAAATTAAATACTTATCCATATATTTACTCATTCACTACAGTACACTATTTCTGTACCCATGACAACGTGTATGAAGAATTCCATAATCAGTTGAACAGTTAAGGAGTATTAGAGCCGTAAATAAATAAATACATCCACATTTATAATATTAGATAGGATGAAATTACAAATTAACCAGGGTTTGATTTAATTACAGGAATGCACGGCAGTCCTTTATTCAATTCGGAAGATCGAGGTATCCCATTAACGGAACGTCTTCTACCGTCATATATGAAAGAGTTGGGTTATAGCACTCATTTAGTGGGTAAATGGCACGTAGGGATGTCCAGAGAAGAATACCTACCTACTTCTCGAGGATATGACACTCATTATGGTATGAGAGGTGGCTACATTGATTATTACACTTACAACAAAGTTGAACGGGTAAGTATTATAAATAATTAAAAATTAAATTAAAGAATTATAAATAATGTAATAATTTCGACTTGTACTCTGTTTATCAAATTGTACAAGTCTACAAGACCGAAATTTCTTTTAATTCAATTTCTTGTACATTGCGTTTATCAAATATTTTCGAAAGGATTGTAAATAGTATAACTGGTATTTCTAAGTTACAATACTTTGTTTTCGCTAAATTGCGATATGTGTTTTTCTACTTTTATTATACGCCTATAATATAGAAATTACGGTAAAAGAACTAGTCAAATTAATAATAATATTAAACTTTTTTGCAAATAATTTTATTTTGTCTTTAAATAATCTATTGTAAAACCTATTTTATTAGCTTCGAGAATTATAGTTAAAAATGTAATCCCCAAATGTTATGGTTAAATTAAAAGAAAATAGATACATCTCAAATACTAAAAGATCACATGTACTAAACGTACTCTAGTAGAAAAATAACACGGCGACAAACCATTACCGCCATTCATTGATTTTGTTATATTTCGAATTTCACCGCGAATAAAGTCGAAATCTGATTCTAAATTAAACAATATTCAATTAATTTCTGACGAAAAATATATTTAATTCGACGCATTTAGAAAATAAATTATCTAAAGATAAATAATTAGTAAAACTCCAACGTTATATCTATAGTATCGAAGAGCTAATGGAACCTCCAAGTTTTTTAAAAAGTTGTAAGTCACAATTACAAACTATGAAACAGTTACAAAACATTTATGATAAACAAAATCACAAATACAAGTATGAAAAATGAATTATATTATACAAGTGATACTACTTATAACTTGTGAAATAAACGTGTAATTTTTATAAAAGAGATTTTGCTAGAGTGCACAAATTTACAAGAATAAAAAACGCATGTAATATTTGATAAACAGGACATTACAATTACAATACTATTTAAGATCTATTAATTAATATACGATACTCTCTGATCTATTTAAAGGATATGTAACGGTTTCGCACGTGATCATTACTCTGTAATTTTACTAATATTATAAAGAGATAAAATATGTAAATAGGTTAGTAGAACGTAATTTCTGAAACTGTTAATCTGTATCTCAAAATTCTGTCACAAGTAGGTATCTACATTCAACCTTTGTTGTTGTGATACCTTGAGTGCTATAGAGCATAACTCATTGTTATTAGGTTTTATATTGTAATAGTTGTGTACGAAGTTAAGAACGATTGTTGGTTATTTGTAAACTTAAAAAAACAACAAACACGTAAGTGGAATAAGTGACTGCCAAGTTACAATTTTAAAATATGTAAATGTACTTTTGAGTTAAGATACAAAGAATTTAAACATCAAATCATGCAGCAGAGGATGCATGTTTATTAATAATGGGAATGTTGTGATAATGTGTGTTTAAAATGAGGTCGAGATTTAAATTGATAAAATACTAAATTGATTCTGCTAACACTGTGTAGTTAGTTTGCAACATTGTGTGCTGTCTGAACTTGAAACTACAATTACGCAAAACTTAATAACTTTGTTGTAATTTGTGTCAGTAGTTGTTATATGCAGTTGTTGCTTAATATTTATGTTATAATAAGTTAAAAAGTGCAGTTTATTACTATTGTACTATCGTTTATTAAAGTTTTATAGAATACTTTCGTTTATTGAATAACTTTTAACAAAAGAAAATGCTCAGTGAAAGGCATTATAGAAATAATTACAAAACAGTTAAAAGTAATAATTTACTATAAAATAGGAATATAGATTTTTTATTATTTGCCATAATATCATAACTCATATTGGAAGATAAATAAATACCAGAATTTAATGTAAACACTCAAATTTATAAAATATTACTAGTGATGGTCTTAATGATCGAAATTCGAACAAATTTCAATGGTAAAAAAAATACAAATGTTTTATTGGCAACTCTAAAGCTCGTCAATAACTACTAAATAAAAAAAGAATATTGGTTTAGAAACAGAATTTACATAATCTATATTTTTTTCGGTTGAAGAAGAGATCTAGACCAGATCACAAATTTCATATTAGCTGAAATATTATATTGTATTATTATTTTATTGTATTACTAGCGGGCCCGGCAGACTTTGTCCCGCCCTGATTATGAAAAAATCCTTGACAAATTATATACTAAAACGTTCCTCATCAATAACTCTATGCACCGGTGAACACCGCATGAAAATCCGTTTGGTACTTTTTGAGTTTATCGCGAACAGACAGACAGAAAGACGCGGTAGGTGACATTGTTTTATACTATGTAATGATATTGTACTTTTAAGAATGTTTTTATTTTTTATTTTCAGTGGCCCAATGGGCGCGAGTTGGTAGGAATGGACTTGTTTGACAATGGTATACCACAACTTACTGAGGACCGTTACATAGTAGATGCTCTTACAGATAGAGCGCAGAAAAGTATGTAAACTATTATTGAAACTCATTAGAATATAATTATTAATTTTCCCATTATGAAGCAAAGATAAACTGCATCGCGCAATAATATTTACAAGTTACCTTAACTTTGATTTGTTGATGATTTAGATAAAGTGGACAGATATTTATTTCTTATACTAATTTTCTTTCTCTATGAATTATAATCTTCATAAATACTTATTTGATTTTTAATATTTTATATGATAAATAGAACGTGTATGTACATACTTTTGATTGTTCGTTGTTTCGGCTTGGTTACACAGCCCACGGCCATGTTTTAAATTCATGCCCAATGAATATTTGTAATGTGGCGAAAACACGATATTTTTTTATAATAGATTTATATAAATAGATTTAGTCCAAAAATCATAGGCTTTAAACTAATATATAAATTAAATTTATCAATCGTTTATCTTTATAACAAATCGTTGACCAAAATGGGTGAATGTTAATGTAACAATACTGAAAGTGGAACACGATAAATATTCTTTTATAGGAAACACATAAAGACAATATTTAATTGTCATCTTATTAAATAATTAGATAGTAATTTAATATAGTATAGCACTCACATTTCGTACTCACTTGGGCAATGACCTCTTATTTAAAACCGCAAATGTTGTTGCGTCAAAAAAATAATTGACAGACATTGTACGACTACATTTTATAGGTTTCGGAAATTACAAATTTATATTATTTTGTTTAATTTAGTTGCATGTTACTTCATGACTAACGACATACCAAACAATAAGCTTAAATAAAAAAACTATTACTACAATATTCATTGGTACATGCTTTCATTAATTTTGATGGCCAAGCATCAAACTCGATTGCAATATTTCTGTGCTTTGCATTGAAAAGTAGACCCGATAAAATACTAGTATAATTAATTCTGGATTTTGCGATGTTTTTATTACCATTTTTCCTATTTCAAACTTATTACGTAAAAGGTTAACAATTTCATATCAGAAGATTAAAAAGAAAATACAAGTATTAAATTGTAGTTAACTCATCCACCTTAATAAGGCAAGAGAACACAATTTATATGTTAGTGCCTTACGTTTTACAATTATTGTTAACCTTAAAGCCGAATTTTATGAATCCTTATTATTAATGCCATGCTTACGTTAGTAGTAATGATTTGTTTTAAATCTCGTAGAAAAGCACTGGTTCAAAATTATATGCTATTTTTTATATGAAAACAATGTAAACTGTAACGTATAATAATACGGATAAGTTTGAAAAATGATTAAATAAATGCAAAAGTTTAATTTACTTCATGTTGGTTTCAGTAATTCATAATCACAACATTAGTCAACCTCTCTTTCTGCACATAACGCATAATGGCCCACACGCTGGTAACGCAGGTGGTGCTCTCCAGCCACCACTCTACAGCACAGTCAAACATAGACATATCGCTAACTCAAACAGAAGATTATACGCAGGTAAATGATTATATTATGAATATAATGATTTGTTATATACAGTTGACCAAATCACCAGTCTCGACCAATCTACAAAGAAAAAGTGGTTTAAAACGTGGTAGAGCCACGCTGAAGTTATTACTGGTTTCGGCATGAATGGGTCGGCTTACTCGAGGTAGTACCACCCGACCCACAGAAACACCGACGTCAAGTAACAGTGCTTGCATCGTTGCGTTTCATTCGGTCAGTGAGAGGAGGCCCACCTTCCCTCCCCTCTCTCCGCCCCTGTCGATGTAATGACGATGTAGTTTAAAATGGTAAACACGTTAAGCCTAGAGGGAGGACTGGCTCTTAAGTGCAGCTGTCGAAACACACCTATAGGTACTTGTCGACAGGTTTTCAACTTGAGTGTGGTAGTTAAGCAGGGGGGTTTTGAAAAGGTCCCACCACCATATGGCATCACGATATTTTCCATTACCGAAAGCTCCGACGTTTGGGGTGTAAACTAAGCCATAAACAGTTAACAAAGTTCGAGGTATTTCAACTAAATAATTTCGTTTTTCAGAAATAGTAACCCAAATAGATCGCAGCGTGGGCCGAATAATCAGGGCGCTACGAGAAAAAAACATTCTTGACGATACTATTATAGTGTTTGCATCTGATAACGGATCCCCAACTGTGGGATCATTACGAAACTGGGGTGTAAATTTACCATTCCGAGGAACAAAATGGACACCTTGGGAAGGTGGAGTTAGAGTACCAGCTTTTATATGGCATTCGTCGTTAAGATCCCGTATATGGAATGGTATTATGCATATCAGTGACTGGCTCCCAACTTTAACGGCAGCTGCCGGTGGCAGGGTTAATACAGCTATAGATGGAGTGAATCAATGGGAAGCCATCCTTGACGATGGAGATTCAAAACGCAAAGAAGTATTAGTAGCAGTTGAGGATAGTGCATCTAATATGTATGCGGCATATAGAGCGGGAGATTATAAAGTCATTGTTGGTAACGTGACTGGTATAAATAACGCACATTACGGAACTGATCTTCTTATTAATAGATGTAATGACACTCCACAATACTTTCCCGTCTTGAAATCAAGTGAAGTTTCAAGAGTATTTGAAGGTATGGGTCTGTATTTGGACTTCGATAAAGTGAGTGCAAAAAGAAAAATGGCTACAGTAAAGCAATTAGACACTGTCAGCGATGCGACACTTTGTATACCTACTCTAAGTAAGTAGTTTTGTTCGCATCAAATTTACATTATACTTCAACAATTAATTCTAAACTCTATTTGTATCTTAATTGAATATAACTTTTTTTAATATCAAGTCTAGAAAAAAAATATATTCTAAACAAAGTCTCCACATAAGTGTTTCTCCATTCCCTAATTTTATGCTTATTTTATAAACTGGGCCTATGTGAAGTTTACCGAGTATTATTTGTAATTCTATAAAAAAAAATTGGTATTAACTAAACCCAATCAGTTTCGAATATTCGAAATTAGAATTAGAAATAGTAATATAATATTAGATATAATAAACCATTATAAAAATATAAAATAAGAAAACTATAATAGAAATATAAATGCAAATAAAATGACATTTTATTTATTTTTCAGCTCGTGGTTGTCTTTTTAATATACGCCGGGATCCAGCGGAAAGGCACGATTTATGGCAGCGGGCAGAAGATATTGCAGTACTATTGACGAGTCGTCTTAGAGGTCTTTGGTCACAACAGATACGTAGAGGTCCTCCGAATCTGAGAAATGAATCCGATCCTGCTTTATTCGGTTATACCTGGATGCCATGGATCAAATCAAACAAGCCCACTAGTCTGAAAACAACACCTCTAGATGTTAATAACGAAAACATAAAGTTTTCCATTAACTATAGTCAGAATAAAACTGTAAATTTAAGTAAAGATAAGGATTCGACTAAAGCTTATTTGGTCGACTGTGATGGTACGACGGGTATAAGGAACTTTTTATGTATTTTGAAAAGTGTTTTTTAGTATTATTAGTAGGCACTTTGTAGAACTGAATATCTGTACAAAGTACAAAGGCATTTGGTATTATAATACCTATAAGTTATGTACAAAGGATTCTGTTTAAGAGGTGACGTAAAACTATTCTTAAGAAGAACAAATAGATTTCAAGACAAAAAAGTCGAGTTTGACTAGATTTTACATTTACGAACAAACGTTGGAGATTTTAATATAATTTTATGTAATGTTTATTGTTTTTACACGAACTTGATTTAGCTCAACCTACTGTTAATTCTATTGAATAATAAGCATTAGCTAGTTAGTAAACAGTAGTTGATTATATACTGTAGGTTGAAATTGATTGTAAAAATATGTGATTGTCTTGATAAATCTTCAGATATATAAATAATGGCCGCACAATGTATTGAATGAATTCAATTTTATCATACAATCTTAGTTATCCAAATTTCAGTTTCTAGTCTAGAAAACGTAAAGTTTCTAGTCGTATTTCCTATAATTTGATACTGTGTATTCTGCAACATTGTCATGGGGACACAGTAGCCTTTTCTATACTTTATAGGTTTTAATGATTTCCCAAGCTCAACAAGCTCATTTGATGTTAAATGTATGGTCTAAGATGGTAAGCACGCTAAATTTAGATGGTGCTGGCTTTCGTGCAGTTGGCGCAATACACCTAGAGGTACTTACAGACAGATTTTAAACTTAAGGACGATAGCCATGTGGACTTAGAAGAAGCTCTACCGGCATGGGCTTAAGGGCTTACACAGGGCTCGGCATGGGCTTAAGGGCTTACACAGGGTTTTTTATCACGATGTTTTCCGTCACTAAAAGCTCCAGCTCAGTTGCTAGGATTCGAACCAACGTCCCCACGCTATGAACTAAGCGATAATCACTTCAAATTACGTTATGAACTAAACTCAATTGTATAAAACAGCTCGTTTACCAAAGTAATTCTTTAAGATATGCATATGCTGTGTAGTGTGTTGTTTGAATTAGCTTCTCTTGAGACATTTTTAACATAGTTTGGAGACTTTTCCTAGGTTCGGACATTACGATGAACGTTTCCTATTTACATACCTACTAGTTTCCTTCACAAATTATAACTCATAATTGTACCGGTTATAGAAAATAAGGCAAAAACAAAACGAGTTTTCTGTTCAACCTCATTAAGATTGTATCGGTTCTTTCCAAATATGTTGCTAAATTAATTGTAATTATGTAATCTTTTTGTGCCGTACGTGGCCTAGTAACACCGTAATTTTAACGATGTTTTAAAATTACGTGTCGTTTAATATGACTGAACGATAAATAAACGAAAAAAAGAAACGTTAATTTTTAACGTGGAAACTTTATTGACGATATCAGAGCGAAAATGTAAGTTAAGACAATAATTATCGTTCGCTTATCTTTTAAACATTTCATATGTTTATACTGAAATTAATTTGTATTTTTCCAAACCAAACACAAGATATATTATAAGTATTATAAATTAGTGCAAGTATATGTATTCTTAGTAACGTGTGGTTCAATTGGAAGCTAAGCAATACAAACATTGTACGTAATGGAGTTACATTACCACAATACAATAATAACAATTGTTGTAAATAACAATGGTTGTAAATAACAGTTGTAGTAAATAACAATTGTTGTAAATAACAATTGTTATTGTTGATCGAAGAATGGTGGTGTTTATGATTTTATAATACTTATATTTTCTAAATTAAGTATGATTTTTATAATTTGTTTTCAACGCAATTTTATACTTTACTTGATTTATTCTTGAAGCAGATAATTGATTTTGTATTAATATACAACTACAGATACAATAGTTTGAATGTACCTAGTATAAATTGTTGTATTATAGTCTTGCGTGCGATATTTATATGAAGAAGATGTGCGAATTAAATATGTTACCTGAAAAAGCTTTTTTCGTTGGTAATAATACGTGTCAGTTTTTTTTATTCTGAAATCCTGGTATAATTTACAAAATTTAATAAAATTTCATGTTAAAAAAGGTCTATGTAATATCGTCGCTTTAAAGAAGTAAAGTATAATACTACTAGTCATAGTCATAGTAGAAAGGACATACTTGTCATCTTTTTTTTTTATTGTATCACGGCAAAGTGACTGCACTATGCATGATGGTACGCACAGTACAGTCCAAAAACAATGGCGACCACCGAGTGACACACTATCCATCGCCGGTCGCCACTGTCATGTCGGCTTGCGGATAGCTGGATATGCACAGGCTGATCCCGAAACGAGAACTGCAGAAACGAATCACTATGACGGGCTTTTTCGCCATATACATGGTGGTTGCGACCCAGTCAGGCTGTAAAACCCTACAACCCCGGTTTCGCCATTGCCTCGTTCGTTATTCAGCAGGGTGCACCACGTGCAGGTGAGGTTGGCTTGGGTGTCTCAAGTCTTATGATGTTATTTGACACCCCTTACACCCCATCATCTTGAAAAAATATACTGTTCTTAAGATGAAACATCAAAATCAAACATACTCTACTTCAATTTAGGCACTGAAAAGGCGCTTATGAACGTCAAAGCTACTTTGTTATAAAACCTAACACCTAACCTAACCTAAAAAATTGCTTTTGGTCTTAGCTTTAGACCAATTTGATGTTGTTTCTTTTTAAATGATGTTGGTCTTTTACTAGATCCAGCATATCTAAGTTTTCGCGGACATACATTAAATTATCAAGAATATATTGGGAGGGCAGAGTTAAGATACCGAATTCCTGGAAATGCCTTTAATCATTCGCGAGGCCCCATATTATAAATTGAGAGTTAGATCGAATCTACGTTAATACGAGCGAAGCCGCGATTCAATGTCACAAAACTGTTGTTATCTCTAGCTCATATTTATCACGAGCTGTGAGGTACAGTGTCAAATTTATTAGATAAAATGTCATATTTTCAATACAGCAATTAACTTTGTCATCACTTTAGACGACCTCTGTCGGTATTCTAGATATTCTCGGTGTTGCTATGATATTCTATCAACTTCGTGTCTAAAGGTGAAACATCTAAGTAGTGAATCATCACTATTGAATCTACCAAGATATTCTAACTAATACTATGAATGCGAGTGAGTTTGTTTGTTTGTTACGCTTTTACAGCGTAACCATTCAGCGTACAGCGTGATCATGATGAAATTTTGCATACATGTTGTCAGAGTTCTAGTATTTTTTACTTAGAAAAAAGTACTTTTCTCATGGGTCGTGTGCATTCTACATTACCGCGAGGGAAGCTGTAAACGAAAGTTATTAGATGGTAAATAATACAAAACAAAGAATAACTTAATTAACTAATATATAATACACACGACTGTTACATAATTATAATCAGATAAATGCGACAGACCCGTCAGGTTTATTGTGAAACTTTAGATTTACTGAAACGAAAGTACTGCTCAAATATCTTGAAATCGTTGATCTTGGTTCGTTTTTATACCAGAGCGTGATATACATTGTGTACTACGTAATCGTATATACTCCATATTTCCAGAGGTAGAGTAATCAAGGTTAATATTTCACCGCTATATTTTATGCAAATCGACAAATATGTTTAATTTTTAACAATATAATGGTAGCTCGTATCTCTGCTTGAATTTTATATTTAGGGAAGAAAGAAAGGGATTGCTTAAATTAAAGAAACTAGATAACAAATTAATGAATTTATTAGAATAATTACGTAGTAAATCCAAGTAAAAAAGGAAATTTGATGGTCATTATTCGAAGTCCGGACAGCGTGTAGTCGGGCTACAGGTAATGCTGTATTAAATTATACAAATCTCACATATGTACCCTGCATTCAAGTCTCATACACGCTATTAACAGTGTAACCAGAGACAGCATAGAGTTTAATTATACTCTTATTCATGAATTCTTCCAAATTTATCGCATAAGGAGCACGTATTTCTTGAATCCTTGATATTCTCATCCAATACATTCTTAAGCTTCATTACTTTAGTATGAATGTTACCTTTTCGTTTCTTAAAAACCAGCTGTCTTTATTTCCTCTACACTCCTGGCCAACTCTTCGTTGTTTCCTTGTTCCGCTCATTTTGAGCGATGTTTACGTTAAACATGGTAGTTTTCTAAGTAAAAAAGAACGTCTTTCTTAGCAGACTATGTCGCAGCAGAGTATGTATGTTTCAGTTCCGATTTACAGATCGGATTAAAACTTTTCTGATTTATACCAAATTACGGTAGCAGATGTAACTTGTCTACTTTTATAGCACAAGTCTAGATTTGTTTCCTAATTTATGTTAAATGTGTATTATTGTTGTTAATCTAAACTAATATTATAAAGAGGTAGAGTTTGTGAGTTTGTGACGTTGTAAGGGGTAATCTCAGGAACTACTGGTCCGATTTGGAAAATTCTTTCAGTGTTATATAGCTCATTTATCAGGGAAGGTTATAGGTAATATATCATCACGCTAAAACCCATAGGAGCGGAGCAGCAATGAAGAATGTTGCAAAATCGAGGTATTTTTTTTTCTTTTCAGAGCTTCCGCTGCGTTTTAACGTAAAATAACCATTCCACGCTTACGTATTACCGCCCAACGAAGTGGGCACGGGTCGGCTAGTAAAATATAAAGTACCTATATTTCGTATTCAGTAAATTTTTTTTTAAGTAGTGCCTTTTACATTCATGCTAAATATTATTAGAAATATTCATATTGCGGTTACTTATGTTGAAGTTGTTTTTTTTTTATGTCATAAGTGGCAAACGAACTGGTGGGTCATCTGTTGTTAAGTAATCACCACCGTCCATGGACACTAACAACACCAGAGGAGTCGCAAGTGCGTTGCCACCCTTTGGGGGGAAGGGATTAGGGGAGGGAGAGGGAGAGGAGGAGAGGGGAGGGGAGGTGGGCCTTCGGCGCTCTCACTGACCGAACGAAACGCAACAATGCAAGCACTGTTACTTCACGTCGGTTTTCTATGAGAGGGTGGTACTACCCCGGGCGAGCCGACCCATTCATGCTGAAGCCAGTAACAGTTTCAGCGTAGCTCTACCACCATCAAAAAGCTTTTGTATAAAACTAAAACATAGTTTGTAAATTCTACAATAATTTTGCATAATTGTTTTTTTTTGTGTTTAATGTCTTGTACAAAACGTACAGTATCCATGACAAAATGTACAAAATAAATTAATAAAACATCAATGAGTAGACGGATCACCTTCGTTCTAAAACGACCTGTTAATATTTTATACCGAATTTTCAAAGCTTTAGAGTATTGATAATATAAGGTAAATAAAGTAAGTATATAAAGTTACCTCATCTACAAATAAATACTTACGATAATTGATGTATTGGCCTTTATGTCTAAAATGATTATGAAGTCCTCACTTTGTCGGCAAGTATTGAGAACGTGAGTGACCAACATGCCATTTACCAACCAATTTCAACCAGTCAGTTCAGTTGTCAATGGAATTTCTTCGCCCAATACTGACTCCTTTCTATATATTGTCTTCGGTTAGGATTCGGAATAGTCCTTGATTACAGTAGGCTTATTATAATTAGTTAAGAATGAGAGATGAGATTTTATGATTGCCTGAATACTATTAGCCGCATCCACATTGATGTGAGGAAAATAATATAAGACATATTTTCCATAAATACCTCCCTGATTCCAAACAACAATTTTAAATAACAAACAAGGAGTAAAAATTGTTTATTCAGTTATTATGTTTAAAGTTATACATCCCCAATTTTACATAAAGAGCGAGAAAACGTATTCAAACATTGAACAGTTGTTATAGACGAACGTTATGATGCCTTCAGTTTAGTTCCATTTATTTTGCATGTTATGTTATATTAACTACGACCCACTGATTATTGATACCCATTGCTCACCTTCCAAAGGTTAGACAAATAATATATGTTCATCTAAAAATTAATATCGTTAAATCTAAAATTACAAATTAAAATGTTAATTTACATATCTTGTTTATTATCATAAACTCCTAGAATTTTATATACAAGCACACTCGGGTTATACTGTATTATATTTGTATATCGGCTTCAAAGTTTGTTATTGTTATATATGTATTACCTTGTAGACTTGATATAATGTGAAATAACACTTCTATTATATGATACGTTTTTATCATAACTACTTTTTCATTTATATCACCCAGACGTATTAGAAGTAATAATAGTGTCCGGTGAATAAATTATATTAAATATTACGGTATAAGTAATATAAAAATATATGAAGCAATAGATATACAATTATTAATAAACCTTTTATTCATAGTCACGGCTAAAGTTATATTAGTCGGCACAAGGCGTTTCAACGAAAAACTATTTCAGTGTCAAAAATATTGAGAGTGTTAATTAACTTTTCATCTATCGTTTAGATGATAGGTTGTCATAGTGCTTCTTTTTAACATAATTTCTGCAGTAATAAGATTTAATTATGAATTTATTTAGTACTTGTGTATTGTCGTTTTTGATTATTTTTGTTGTTGCGGCATCTGGAATTGAGTCTCCGACTCCGAACATTGTATTCATCATCGCCGATGATTTGGTAAGATAACACAAGTGTAATTCTAATTTATAAATATACATATTTTTTTAAAGTAAAAGTTGTGTGATGAAAGACATATTTTAATATTTTCTATTTGAGAACGGACAACATTTTATTAATCCATATTTAATTTTTGTTAGGCTGATTATGATATGATATAACCGCCATTGTTGTGGATTATAAAATTATTTTCAATTATACAACAATTATCTATATTCTATATTTTTTTCCAAATTTTTTAAACATGCTATGATAACATTTAAAATTCATTATTATATATGATTGTGATTTTATTTAACAGTATTTAATAGTTCGCTTTTGGTTCTTCGGTATTATAGTGATGAAAATGTTACATTTGAATGTAGATGTAAAAGGACAAAAAAATACTCAAAGAGTATGTTCAGACATTGAACTCTCAGAAACTATGTCTAAACACTTTTATTCTTAGCTTCTCATTTTAATTTTTCAAGTACACTACAAATATGTATAATCAAAAGTTAGTTATTAGACTAGCTACGCGTGCTAGCATGCTAGCTAGCGTGGTTTTGCCCGTAATGCTATCTCCAAAACGATTGAACCGATTTTCACGGGACTTTCACTGACAGATAGCTGACCGTATAAGAAGTAATTTAGGTTAATTTATTTTAGATAAGAAGTTACCCGCGAATTTTTTCGAATTAAATTTAGCAAAAATATGTTGTTCACTGTAAACATGTGCGTAATAATAAGAATAAATTTATACAATGTAAATTCATATATCTGTATACCTATGTATGTGATTTGAATTATATAGTCTGGTTGGTCAATTTGGCAGCCATTTTGTTTTATTTACCGCGCTTTCATCTACATAACTCAGTAACCATAGTAACATATAAGAATATTGTATCGAGTTCAATGAGCACTATTTAAATTGTCGAATATTAAAGACGGCTTAAACAGATACAAAATGTTATATCATGATTTATATTTATGCAAGATTTCAAAACGTCAGCTCATTGATTGTTCGACATTATAATTACTAATACTAATTTTGAAGATAGAAGGGGTCTTTTTAATAAGATATTAGACCATAAACGTATTACTTATTGACAATATGGGCATATTATATCACTATAATAACATCTTTAAGCCATTGTTTCATTAGTTTCTTATGCATTGTAAGTGAGCACTAAGGTAGTTATGTGATGGGTTAAAGTTCCCAATATATTGTTGATGGTAAAAATCATTTGACACAATGTTAGTGTTTATATATTTAATGTATACGTTACATGATACTGTAAGTGGCGTGCGCGTCGTACTTACAATTGATTTAAAGAGCATTCCTATAAATGTACATAGCCTCACAAGTTTATATTTATTTAATAAAACTTAAAAAAAGGCGTGCGGAGCTGCGGGTACGGCTTGAGAATTAATACTACTGGTCACCTAATTGATAAGTACAAAAAACATTTTAGTCTCAGAAACAAATAAGAGGAAATAATAATGACAATTATCACTATATATTATAAAAGAAAGTTGCCTGTCACGTCCGCCTGTTGGTGATAAACTCAAAAACTACTGGTCGGATTTTTATTCAGTTTTCACCAGTAGATAAAGTGATTCATGAGGAAGGTTTAAGTATATATTTTGTAAAGTTTCTAATCGGTATCTTTAGGTTAATTTTACGAATTATAATAAGTATTTATAATTTATTAAATTGGTTGATTAAAATTAATTTAATTGGTTTTCATATGTAAATTGAATTTTAGGGATGGGACGATGTCAGTTTTCACGGCTCTAATCAAATTTTAACTCCAAATATCGATGTTTTGGCACTATCTGGAGTGGCACTAGGACGTCCTAGTAATAACGTTATTACAGTCATTGTATATGCACTCCTTAAATTGAATTTTAGGGATGGGACGATGTCAGTTTTCACGGCTCTAATCAAATTTTAACTCCAAATATCGATGTTTTGGCACTATCTGGAGTGGCACTAGGACGTTATTACAGTCATTGTATATGCACTCCTTCACGCTCAGCTCTTCTGACTGGGAAATACGCTCATAGACTTGGTAAGTTTCGTGTACTTATGGTCCCTATAACATTTCGTATTCATTATCTAATTATTAAAGCCATTGAATTTGAATGACAGGAATAAAATATTCGTAATTTTATGTATTAGTCATACGTTGTGTACTGATGAGAATAAATTATACACATTTTTGAAGTGAAATTTCGTTACTGTTGGTTTAAATGCATAGCGGTGGCCGACCGCTGCCGCGGCCGGGTCGCGTTATCTTTTTATCTAAGTCTAACCAACCCGAGATAAAAGGGCAAGCAGTCGATAAAAATCTAACTTAATCGATTTATTTCCTCAATTTTCCTGTCTTGGTTCGGTAAGGTTAGGTTAGACTTGCGAAACAAAGGCAGCACGGTAGCGATCTGAGGGTGCGGTGCATTTAATACGAAAGTACCGTAATTTATTTTGGGGCGGTTTTAATTGTATTTTACGAAACCAAATGTGTAACAAAAAAGAGATAACTATAAGTGTATATATAGGTTTTTTAGGCTGTGAGAGAAAGAGATAGTATATCCTTAATGTAATCGAAATATACAAAGAGAGCTCGCACTTTTAAATTTTTTTTTGTTTTGTGTAATATTAATACCGTTATTATATATCAAAATATTACAAAAGAATGACGAAAACTAATGTTTACCACTTCCCTAGTGTATTCACTCTCTTAAAAATAATCTGAATATTAAGTTTCAGTTCTACCTCACACTTGATTTTTTTAACATCCGCGTATTATTTTAAAATATTACTGTTTCCGCGTCCGTTGTTATTTTGCTATTACTATTTGATATACCTAATTAATATTGATTGTAAAAATATTTTAATTGTAATAAGATAGATCTCGTGTAAATATTGTACGTGTTTTAATACATCATTTCTTTCAAGATGATCGGTTAAGCGTTAATTCATACCTATATAAAAGTTAATATAACGCACAGTGGTCTAGTGACGAGTTATAATAAAACGAAAAGCATTTGATTTTACCATCGCCAACTTGACAATCTGTCACCAAGCATCTATGGTGTGTGTTCTGGCAGGTACATTGAGAACCAGTGGATCTAGCTTTAGCGTAATTACCATCTTGAACTGTTTTTCTTATTTATACTAAAGTATGAAAAAAGTACCTTCTCCAAGGAAAAACGTTTGCCAACTCTCGTTGTAATCGACCAACGATGCTGGAGTTTATAGAGACTCATTGAGTAGTATTCAATATTGATTAAACACATCTTAATACTTATTACAGGTATGCAAGGATATCCTATAATTAACAGTGAAGACAGAGGGCTCCCGATGACGGAGAAGCTGTTGCCACAGTATTTGAAAGAGCTCGGCTATAATACACATTTGGTTGGTAAATGGCATGTCGGTCACTCACGTACTCAATACTTACCGACAAAGCGAGGATTTGATAGTCATTTTGGACATAGAGGCCCATACGTCGATTATCGTGAATATTTATTTGTAGATGAGGTATCTTTATATTATCATTTTTTTTTATATCATAGGAGACAAATGAACAGTTTGGTCACCTTATGTTAAATGGTCACCACTGTCTATAGACCCTAGCAACACCAAGGGAGTCGCAAGTGCGTTACCAGCCTATGTTTGGAGGAAGAGAGGAAGGGGGAGGAGGAGGGAGAGAGAAGAGGGGAAGGGAGGTGGGCCTCCGGCACTCTCACTGACCGAATGAAACGAAAAAATGCAAGCACTGATACTTCACGTCGATTTTCTGTGGGTCGGGTGGTAGTACTCCGGGCGAGCCGACCCATTCATGCTGAAACCAGTAATAGCTTCAGCGTGCCTCTACCACAAAATAAAAATATTCTAAAGCTTTGAAAATTCGGTATAGAACATTCACTAGTCGTTTTAGAACGAAGGTGATCGTCTAATCATTGATGTTTTATTAATTTCTTTTGTACATTTTGTCATGGATATTGTACGTTTTGTACAAGACATTGACCACAGAAAAAACCAATTATGCAGAATTATTGTAGAATTTACAAACTATGTTTTAGGATTATACAAAAGCTTTACTTTAACATAAGTAACTGCAATATGAATATTTCTAACAATATTTAGCAG
>MU158808.1:29195-50752 GCA_015888305.1 Antheraea pernyi | reverse complement strand
TGGAAGCTGATGATACACAATCTATGGCTGAATTAGCAGCAGCTTTCGACGTTAGCGTCAAAACAATATTGGTCCATTTGTGTCAAATTGGCAAGGTAAAAAAGCTTGACAAATGGGTGCCCCACGAACTCAATGTTGTTACAAATACACAACAACCAATTTCAAAACATCCTTACTAATATTATAATAGCGAAGATGCAACAAAGTAAAAAAATGAATTGTCACACAATTGCATCAATATAATAGGTCTTTACCTATGAAATTGCCGTTCTGCAGTACTGGCCATTTCAAATCAAAATAATTTATGTTTGGCTAAGAATTCTAATTTCAAATTAATTTTATTTTAAGAACATGGAATTCTTTTTCCAAAGTTAGTCATTTGTTTATTGATTAATATTACATTTTCATCGCATTTCAATCTTTTTTGTCATCATGGATACGTTAAAAATTCGAGTAATTATGGAATATGAGTACCGTCAACGGCAATTTCATAGGTAAAGACCTATTATATTGATGCAATTGTGTGACAATTCATTTTTTTACTTTGTTGCATCTTCGCTATTATAATATTAGTAAGGATGTTTTGAAATTGGTTGTTGTGTATTTGTAACAATATATAGTTTATTTACATTTATTTTATATCATAACAGGCACACGAACAGGTGGGTCATCTGATGTTAAGTGATCACTACCGTCTATAGGCAGTAACAACATTAGGGGTGTCGAAAGTGCGTTGCCAGCCTGTGTTTGGGGAAATGAGGGAAGGGCGGAGAGGCGAGCGGCTGGAGAAGGAGAGGAGAGGGGAGAGAAGGTGTGCCCCCGGTGCTCTCACTGACGGAACGCAACAACGCAAGCACTGTTACTTCACGCCGCTTTTCTGTGGGTCGGGTGGTACTACCCCGGGCGATTCTATATATATTTTATATCTCGATACTACCCATTCATGCTGAAACCAGTAGTAGCGTGGCTTTCCCATCTATGAAACATATTATAATACTAATTTTGTATATTTTCAACGTGTGTGCAATAAAGAGTTTTATTATTATTATTATAATACAATTAATTGAAGTACTATTCACATAATATTTATGTTTAAGGGATGGGATGACGTTAGTTTTCACGGTTCCAATCAAATTTTAACGCCAAATATCGACGTTTTGGCACTATCCGGAGTGGCTCTAGGACGTTATTATAGCCATTGTTTATGTACTCCGTCACGTTCAGCTCTTCTGACTGGGAAATATGCTCATAGACTCGGTAAGTTTTATGTAATAAATATTAATATTCCCTATTTGATCGAAAAAGGCGTTACTTTTTAGGCGTTTAATATTCCCTATAAAGTTTTGTAGTGCTTTTTTTAATTTATAAATTCGTTTTATAATGTAAACATTCTAAAATATATTATTTTTTTATGTTATAGGAGGCAAACGAACATGTGGGTCACCTGATGTTAAGTGATCACCATATATGCAACACCAGGGGAGTCGCAAGTGCGTTGCCAGCCTCTGTTTGGAGGAGAGGGGAGTGGGGGATGGGGAGGGGAAGAAAGGGGAAGCGGAGATGGTGGGTATCCGGCGCTCTCACTGACCAAGCGAAACGCAACAATGCAAGTACTGTTACTTCACCTCGGTTTTCTGTGAGAGGGAGGTACTACCCCGTGGGAGCCGACCCATTCATGCTGAAACCAGTAATAGCTTCAACGTGGCTCTACCACCTACTTAAATTTTATGCTACTATATAGGGAAATCAATTAAAAAATTACTGGCCAATTATTACGATTCATCTAATGTCGTTAAGTTATTTTACTCAAGTTACTTCTACGTTTTCTTAATTCTATGAATCACTCGTGTATGAGTTACTGATAAAATACGATTTTTTTTTGTCTAATTCAAAAACATTTATGTTTATTATTTTATGCAATGTCGTCTTGTTAGTAAAATTAAATTAATATTTAGAAAAAAATTAAGTGACACTTATATATATTAAAAAGCTATTAATTACAAATTTTTGAAAAACAAATTGTATGTAAACAGTGCCAATATTGTGTTACTAACTTCTGCCCACGACTGTATTGGCATAGAATAGTTAATTTCGGCTAACACGCAGCGGAAGCACTCAAAAGAAAAAAGTAAACCCGATTTTGAAACATTCTTCATTGGTGTTTCGCTCCTATTGGTCTTAACGTGATCATATACAGTCAATAGTTTTCCTCGATAAATGAGCTATATAACACTGAAATATTTTTTTAATCGGCCAGTAGTTCCAGAGATTAGTGCCTTCAACCAAACAAACAAACCCGCCAGCTTTATAATATTAGTATTATGTTATATTTATTAACATAAATATCATGTCTTCCCTTATAGTGTTTTTGGTGTAACTATATGTATATTAATAAGATAAATTCTTTAAGTAAACGAATTTAAAAATAGGTTAATAGCATTTAATCTGTTAATTGTGTTTCTTGAGTAAAATTCAGAGGCATTTAATGTTGACTTAATGATTATAAAACTTATTACAGGTATGCAAGGATATCCATTAACAAATGGCGAAGACAGAGGATTGCCGATAACGGAGAAGTTATTACCACAATATTTGAAAGAGCTCGATTATAATACACATTTGGTTGGTAAATGGCATGTCGGTCACTCACGTACTCAATACTTACCGACAAAGCGAGGATTTGATAGTCATTTTGGACATAGAGGTGGATATATCGATTATTATGAATATTTACTCGAAGAGGAGGTAATTTTATAATATTACTAGTTTAACACTCGAAGAATTTGGTATATAATAAATAACCAAAGACCAATTTGAAAAAAATGTATTTTATGAACCTTTAATGTTTTATTAATTTTCTTTGTATATTTTTAAATACCATTGATATCGTCTATCGCTATCAATACTCGTCGACAAATGGCGTAGATATCATTTCATTAAATTATTACTTTCAGAAATCGAATGTTTTATTTAATACGTAAATGAACAGAATAATATCTGTACCAGAACACGATAATAATCTAATCACAATTATGAGAAATCATAAAATTTTCAAGTTACATTTTAATTGTATACAAAAGCTTTGGTTTAAAATAAGTAAATGCAGTCTAACCGTTTCATTTTGTTTTTATCAATCCTTAGGGATCTAAAAAGTACTACAAAATAATTAAATACAAGTTAAATACCAGTTTAACAAAGACAAAGTATACGGAGACACAAATTTTCCGGGTGATATGACATGATAATTGTATCTGACTGGATGACCTCCATACTTCATGTCCAGCATGAGCGACAGTGGCACATGCGTACCACGCTGATGGATTTTCTATTGTAGATCCAAATATCGATAGGCTAGCAAGCTGGCATAACAGCGGAGATTGACGTTAGATTGTAGGTTTTTAAATGGCCACCGCTGTATGTATATTCAATTTTGATTAACATCACTATAATCAAGGATACGGAAATAAAACTTGACCTGCTTAAGATTCGTGCGTCGCTCTCTATAATCTGCTTATACGTATAGAGCCTGATTGCCTGGCATATGTATATATATGTACGTTACATTAGCCAGTCCTCAGAAGTAACAACTTATTTAAGATAGGCTTCGGATATTCTATAATTATGTTTAATGGTAATACAATCTTAGCATCTATTGCATTATGGATCCAATCAATAAAATTGTGACGTTCTGTCTGCTTCAGAAAAGCGTAAGATAACTGAAAATTATTCACTGCATACGTTTTTTAGTGGTCGTCGGGTAACGTTGCTGGTTTTGATTTATATCGAAATGAAACTGCAGCGTGGGATGTCGAAGGTTATCTCACAGATGTCTACAACAGAGAGGCGATTAAACGTAAGTATAATGATACCACTTTTTGAATATAACCCCACAAAATTCTATCTATCTGTTCCTAAAATAGATGGAATATATCGACGATAACAAATTAATAAAGGCTCATAAACATATATAGTTAAACGTGTAAATGAGTGAAAACGGAATACAAATTAGTCAAAAAAATAGTTTCGACAAACCAGCTCAACATACACCAAATAACTTGATTTACTATGTACTGTAAGTCGGGTCAAAGCTGTACAAACTAATGTTTGTTGTCCTGCGTTAACATCGTTGAGGTACTCTGATGGAATATTTATTCGTGAGTCGCAAGAGAAAGCGATAATGCTAGTTAATTTCTTAACTCTACGATCGAAATGTGCATCCATCTACTTTTTTTAATGTGATGTCACTATGCCAGAGTTACGATTCTGACAATGAGACGTGGTTAAAGAACTTCGATCGTTAGATGTTCGAAACACTATCGGTCCGTAGGAGGTTAAAAAATATTTAGTTAACTTGACTTCACTCCGTCTTACCTCTGTATTGTCGTACACGGCTTTGAAAGAAGGAGAACCGATTCCTAGAAAGAGGGAGTAGTCTGATCCCACCGATTATCGTCGAACTGTCGTAACCCCGGTGTTATACAAGATTATGGAGCGGTCTATCAAGACCTAACTCGACAGCTAACAATAGAATCACTCTTTGACAATTTATCGCTAATATGGTTTTTACCACAATCAATCGAAGCAAGATCTTCTGATGTACGTATTGCATCACAGAAATGCGGACTGGAATCATAGACTATTCTTTAAACTTTCAGGGTAACGACTTCGCGATAACTTATGGTAATGGTAGATTTCCGGGAAATACTAGAGTTATTCTAGGTTCTGTGCTGTTTCTACTTTTTTCTTATGCGTATCAGTAATATGTTTCAAAGGTAAATAAAAAGTACACATTCATTTCGAAGTAGAAGACAGCACCATTTATATGTGTTATTACAGCAACTCTACTGCAGCTGAGGAGTAATAGCGGAACTTGTCATTATACTTAGCCAATACAATTCTTACACCGCATATCAACATGAGAAACAGGTGACTTAATAACAAGCATATTTTTCAGTTGTATAGGAACTTTGCCTAACTAGGAAAGTTTTGATTATTGATTTGAATTTTAAGAAGCTGTGTTATTTTTTCTAATAAAGTGTAATTTTCGAACAAAATTTTGCAGTAATAAGGAAACACGACAAGTCTCGCCCACTGTTCTTAATGGTTGCACACAACGCGCCGCATTCAGCTAATTCTGAGGCAATGATGCAAGCGCCACCGGAGATTGTAAGGCAAATGAGATACATCGAGTTGCCTGAACGACGGATTTATGCTGGTGCGATTAATTTACGTATTAAACTACTTTACTTAATATATAATCTAAAAGTATCATTGACATAACCTAAAAATAATGAATGTATCTATGAGCGTTCAATGTATATTTATTCTATGGTTTATTTGGACAGATTTTTGATTTAGCATGTTCAAATATAGCTATTACTTGATCTGAGATCTTGTCGTCTGCTTTGAAAATCAATCCCCTAAAGTAGACTATGCAATAAATTTCAGAATGCATTATTTTTAACTTTACTTGTACTCTTAGTAGTGTTGGGTTCTTATGTAACAGTCGTAATTCCTGTAGTTTGAAGGCAGTTACTTATACAATATGTGGACGACTGTTATCGTTAACAATTGATAGATTCTGATGAGTTGACAGCGTGTTTGTCCATAATCATTTGTGGTTATTCGTAGTATGTTAGAATACTACAGTCATTCTTATACCAAATCACTAGAATTAGTAATGAGCATATCTGGCACATGCCTATTAGTCACTCATAAGCAATTTCTTTTGTTTTTTACTTTCATAGGTTTTCGCGATTGCCCACAATCTAATTGGATCTAACTCGCTAAATTTAACATGCAACTGCCAAAAGACACCTATAGGTGCTTGGCGACCGATTTCAATTTGAGTGGGTTAGCTAACTGACGAGCCTAGAAAAACTCTTATCACCGTATAAATACGATGCAAATTAGTGCATAAGACATGGTTTGGCTCTTCCTCATCGTTTATCTAGTCTCATGGACGTTTTCGATTCTCATATAGTATTAATTTTTAACGACTGACAATTCGATTTGTGTCCCCGTTGAACAAGATAAGGTGAGCTTCAACGTAATCTGTAGTTGTTGTTTAGTGAGTTCATACGGTAGCCACACTCCGAGATTTTTATTGTTCCTATTTCACGTAAATTAATCAGTATCGTTTCATCACTCATGTTGAAGGATGCTGTTATGACGTAATTTGTTTCAAATCTAATATGGCTGTCAATCCATGGTTATCTTTGATCGTCTCCATTCGGCCAAGGAATTTATAGTTGAGATCAAAATTTTGTGTGTACTAAGTTGCTGTCACGACGGAACTCGTATTCGAAAATAACGCGTATTATATTCGAAAATAACGGGTTTTTTGTAAATATTTTTCTATGCACAGAGACAGCAATATCCAAAAATATCGAAAAGAGCGAAAATTGATGAAAAACTGTAGTTTTTTTTAGTAATTCATCTATATTATGTAATTAATTTGAATTTAAGTACACTGAAGTATATGGACTTTAATATTAAACAGTTTTAAAAATCGGTAATTTAGTATTTAAAGACTTAATATATATAATTTTCAACATAGCAATTCATTTGTATACATTTTATTTTTACTGTTTATTTTTATTGTTTCTACTGCAATCTAACAAGAATAGGATTACATTATTTCACTGATGTATGCAATTGGTTCCCGTTAACTTTACTATTATGATTTTTCTCTTGATAAGCTTATATCGTTTTCTCTTTTAATATAAAACAAAGTTATTTATATATGATGCGTCATTTTGTCGCTTGGATTAACGATCATCGCAAAACAATTAAATATTTAACGTTTACTTCAATACATAAATGTAATAATAAATACATGAAATATACAAATACATTACAATTAAATACATTAATGTTATATTTGCAAGTGAGGATTGAGAGATTATAATAAAGTTTTCTTTCTGCCATGATGAAAAAGTTAGATGATAGTGTTGGGGATATTGTAGAGTCATTGTCAAGGAAAGGAATATTAAATAACACCGTAATAGTATTTGTTAGTGATAACGGTGGTATGACTTCTGGATCACAATTGAATTATGCATCTAATTGGCCACTACGCGGTACAAAAACGTCTCCATTTGAAGGTGGTGTAAGGGTTGCAGGGCTTTTATGGAGTGCAGCAATTAATAGTCCACATCATTTATGGAATGGTTATATGCATGTCACTGATTGGTTGCCAACATTATTGAGCATTGCTGGATCGGATGTACCTTCTGACATAAATGGGATTGATCAATGGAAGAACATAAATTTAAACCAAGATTCAGATAGAGAAGAAATGTTTGAAATCAGTGATTATCACGGCTTTTCCTCTATTATATATGGTGACTATAAATTACTTACTGGTGATGTTATTACTCAGTACAGTAACTATCAAGGGGATAATCTAAGCCCATGTCCTCCTGAGTCTGGTGTACGCGTACAGTCTAGTTTCCCACAGGGAGACAAATTTATTTGGTTCGTGTTTTCGCGTTCGCGTCGCTACTCGCGAAACCAATTTCGGGGTTTACGATTATAGCGATCGGAAAATTCGCGAAAAATCCACAAGGCTGCGCCAGTCAAACTTGGGGAAACAGCCGTAGCGTTTTTAAAAATACAAAATTAAATCACGAATTGAATTTTTAATTCGACCGATTTCTTATATGGTTAAATACAGACTGGCTTTCTTAAACTCTATAGCTTAATTGTAGACTATGCATTCCCATCATACATCATCCGATGTCCGGTGTGTGGGCGAGCGGCGACATATCGTCAGCATAACAATCTTTATTGTTATAGTGCTAGGAATATAGGGCGATCGGATGATGTTGCTGTTATAACTACCTTATTCGATGTTGTTAATGCTATATTTTCAATTCGTAGGTGTAGAGTAAAAGCCTCTTTAATTTTTTTTTCTTTATAATACTGAAAGGTCTCTTTTTTCCTTTACGAAAGAAAGCAGGATTGTAATTTATTTGGATTTTTATAGTGTATAGATTAACTAATAAAAAAAAATTTAGCCGTCACGGGACGCCGCGCCTGGCAGATGTGAAACATCAATGTTATGAATACGCTGCCACTAAGCGTCGGAACGTTTATTTGCTATATCTCAATTATTTTACTGACGTTAAGATTTAATATTTGGCATGTACTATCAACTCCATTAGAGACCATCCATAAATGACTTCACACGTGAAGGGAGTCGGAGGGGTCCTAAATTTCGTGACGTCACATTTCCAAATCTACATGTTAGAACACACGAACTTTGCACTATTAACGAAATACTGAAAGACATTTACAACCATATCTGTATAACAATAAGATTCAAACTGTTTTCAATTTTTGAGAATCATCAAAACGACATATTTTACCCTTGATACCTTTGTCAGCTACCATAATGGAAGTTTTCGTACAGGAAATTGTTGGGCGTCCCATCGAAACGAAGCTACTCACGGAAAATTAGCTTCATAGTAATCAAATGCAAAAATGGACCCTGGATCCTGGACTACATAGTGCCAAACTAATTTACTACATTATGACGGACACATTTCCATACACAGAAGTGGTTCTCCTTACCTCTACTACTACACTCTCTTGTAGGTGGGAGAGCCACGCTGAAGCTATTACTGGTTTCAGCATGAATGGGTCGGCTCGACCGCGGTACTACCACCCGACCCATAGAAAACCGACGTGAAGTAACAGAGCTTCCATTGTTGCGTTTCGTTCGGTCAGTGAGAGCGCTGGAGAACCACCTCCCCTCCTCTCTTCTCTCCCCCTTCCCCCCAAGCACAGTCTGGCAACGCGCTTACGACTCCCCTGGTTTTGTTAGTGTTCATGGACGATGGCGATCACTTAACATTAAGTGTCCCACGTGTTCGTTTGCCTCCTATGACTTAACAAAAAACAAAACAATAGAATCTCACAGAATACAAATTCTATTTTATTTTTCAGCAAGCAGTCTTCTAGTTTAGTAGACTATTACTGCCATTTTCAAGTGAGTATCGACAGTACAAGTTTCTTGATAGAATTTCAATGAACTAACAAGATGGTGGCCATCTTGTTAGAACTTTCCTGGGAGTTTATGTGGCATCTCAGAATTCATGGTCCGTGGTATTATTTTCCATTCACTTCACTTACACATAAACAAACTATATTACATAAAACACCACCAATTTTACACAATATAGAGTCAAGTAACTCAAGATTATGAATAAAATATAAAATCCACTACATGACTGACCAAAATGCCGCCAAAAAACCAGAATACAAATTAAAGGTATCATTTCGTAACTCTTTGTTGCCATGTAGCAATTTTAAATTAGGTCACAGAGTAAATAACCGTAAGCGATGTGAAATAAATTTCAAATATTAATTCCATCCGTATATGTATAAATTGGTACAAATCCGCCTACATAATATTCATTTAGTCAGGTAAACGATTAATTTCGATTTAAATTCACATCAAAGTAACATATTAGGATGCCAATAGAGATAAGCCATTTACGGGCACGTGCTTGAAGATATATAAAAAATAAAAAAATCCAACTAAAAAACAGAAAATAAAATTTAATTTTGGATTAAGAATAGTGTAAATTTAGTTGGATGCCATTTACGGGCACGTGCTTGAAGATATATAAAAAATAAAAAAATCCAACTAAAAAACAAAAAATAAAATTTAATTTTGGATTAAGAATAGTGTAAATTTTTTTTTGGATTATTGCATTGTAATCGACCTTTGACAGGTGTGCATAGTTTGGATTAAATCTGATCGTTCAAAGTAGGACAAAATTGAGCTCAAAGGGGTCGGTTACAAACATACATACATACAGGTGAAGCTAATAAAAGCGTGATAAAAACGATTGTATTATGACATCGTTCCACGTAATATCCTAATTAGTATAGCTGTCAATAACAGCTGTAAAACAATAGTTTATTATGATATGTGGGTGGTAGAGCCACGCTGAGGCTATTAATGGTTGGCATGAATGGGTCGGCTGGACCGGGGTAGTACCACCCTCTCACAGAAAACCACGTGAAGTAATAGTGCTTGCATTGTTGCGTTATCTATCTATATCTTCTATCTATCTATACATATAATAAAAATGAAGTGTCTGTAATATCAAAATAAAAACTTTTTTACCGTATACACGCTGCTGATAACAAAATCGCGATTTTTAAAATTTTTGTCTGGGTGTCTGTCTGTTTGTTCCGGCTAATCTCCGAGACGGCTGGACAATTTTGACGGGAATTTCACTCGCAGATACCTGAAATTACAGCGAGTTACTTAGGCTACTCTAAATTTAACTAGTAGCTATTACCGCGACTTTGTCTGCGTTGTTGTTTCCAAAACGGTTGGAACGATTTTCACGGGATTTTCACCGACAGATATCTGACCTTATAAAAAGTAATTTAGTTTATTTTAATTTAGACTAGCTGTTAATCGTAGCTTCGCCCGCAGTACTATCTCGAAAACGGTTCGACCATTCTTCACAAAACTTTCACTGGCAAATAGCTGACCTTATAGAAAAAAATTTAGGTAATTTTAGTTTATACTAGCTGTTAACCGTGGCTTCTCCCACAGCGCTTTCTCCAAAACGGTTAGACCTATTTTCACAAGACTTTCTTACTTAGGTGTGATAATGGTAAGTTGATGATAGTGAAGTGCCTTCTTATGACCTAAACTGAGTACAGTGTTTTTGATTGTGTTACCAAATACTTCACAGTACGACCATGTAATGAAATAAAATGGTAAATGAACTTCAATCGTGTTTGAAAATCTCTCTATCTTCTGTCACACTGACACACTCACGTTTTTTAGGGAGGTCTTTTGATCTAAATTTTTCACGTGTCCGTACGATTTCTCAAACACTTCTTGCAAACCTTGTCTTGACAATTACAAACATAATAAAAAAAGAATTAGCCAAATAGTTCTGCAGTGGTGCGCTTATACTCATTCGGTTTATATAGATTTTCTAGTTGACCCACGCAGCTTCGTCTGCGTGAAATTGGTTACCTTCCGGTTCCAATTGTATTTGTTGAAAAATCTTAAAAAACCAAGAACCCGATTACAGGGACTCCCACCGTTTCCAATTGTGTAACCGAACAATTCAGAGACTCACTCAAACACATACCTAGTTGGTTTAGTGAAATGATTTAGACATATGTTGAATTCATTTCGATTAGGTGGCCATAGCGCCATCTGTCGTTCAGCAACATCCGACCGTTGAATCATCTGGATACTGTTCATAGAAAAATACTAAAATTGCGAATCAAAAATGGGAGGGTGGGTTAGGAAAGTGAAAATTTGGGGATGTGGGTATTTTTTGATGGTGAATTAAAAAAAATAAAAAATAAACTGGACAGGGGCAGGGTGCCCCTATCACCTAGAGATATAAAATATAATTTTTGACCCTATTTTCATACCTACCAAATATACGTTTAAAATTTAATAAGCATCGGTACAGCCGTTTCGGAGGAGTTCGACCGCAAACACCGTGATACGAGATTTTTATAATATTAGATATTACCCGAGTACATATATCCGGGCGTTTTAATTGAACAGAAGGTATTTTTACTTCTTACCACGACGCTGTATTTATTGTGGTAGGTAAAGAATATGTAACGACTTTATCTTTTTTGAATGAACTAATGAATAAGGTTTTATTGTGAACGCAGTGCTTTAGCAGTGATGCATGTTCAAACAAACCGACAGACAGACGGACATTTCTAAAAATGAATGGAATGTATTTTATTACTTATTCCAAAATACTTACAACAATTTTTCTCACGAAAATGGATTTTTTTATCTTATAGGTGGCAAACAAACAGGTGGGTCACCTGATGTCAAGTGATCACCACCGTCCATGGTCACTACCAACACCAGACGAGTTGCAAGTGCGTTGCCACCCTTTGGGGGAGGGATTAGGGGAGGGAGAGGAGAGGGGAGGGGAGGTGAGCCTCCGGCGCTCTCACTGACCGAACGAAACGCAAGAATGCAAGCACTGTTACTTCACGTCGGTTTTCTGCGAGAAGGTGGCACTACCCCGGGTGAGCCGACCCATTCATGCTGAAACCAGTAATAGTTTCAGCGTGCCTCTACCACCATTAAATACATACAATACAAATAAATACAAACGCTTTGGACTTACATTCTTATTATAGATAGATAAGATAAGAAGATGAATATTAGTTATGAAGTTACCTACATCTACAATCCTCATTGTAATCGGTTATGTTTGATGATAGTTTATTTGAAAGATTAAATATTTCTTTGTTTCGTACGTTCATAAATTATTTCGAATTTACATACAATGTGGCTTGTATTATTTTGTGTTGTTCATTTGTTTTTTAATTGTTTATTTTCGAACCGATAGAACGTCACGGAACATTTTAAATAGACAGTGGTATATAGGGAACTTAAACTAAACTTTTCCACTGTAATAGAGTTTGTATATTAAGTAGCTGACGAGGGAGAAACCCAGAGCAGTTCCCAGGACTTGCGACCCAGGTGTAGGTTTAAGGAGGCCCCCTTTGAGATGCGCATCAACGCTCACCTTCACTGCTCGAGTTTCCCGCCCTGCCTAGCCAAATTTGGTAGGAACCTGTTAGTGCAGCCTTTGATACTCGTTCTAAAATAGAACTTGCTGCAGTTCTCGACAGGCCAAGGTCCTTCAGAAGGTTATAGAGAGATTTTGCTGGTATACCTCTCGCACCTACTTCTACCGCGTATAAATGAACCACATAGCCATTTTTATTTAGTTCATTAGTTAGATCGTAATATTTATTTAATTTGATTGTGTCATAATTATTGATCTGGGTGCGAATAGGTGTGAAAACCAGAATAATGTATACTGATGTATAAAGCTGAAGAGTTTGTTTGTTTGGTTGAACGCGTTAATCTCAGGAACTACCAATCCGATTTTGAGAAAATCTGTCTGTTTTAGATAACTCATTTATCGAGGAAGGATTTAGGCTATATATCATCACGCTAAGACCAATAGAAGCGGAGTACCAATGAAGAATCTTTCAAAATCGGGCATTTTTTTCCTTTTGAGAGATTTCGTTAGCGTTAGTATTATATACGTTGCCACGGTAACGTGGTAAGTTTTTATCGCAACCATTTTCAAAGTTTATTTTGTTTTCGTATTCAAAAAGTTTATTTTACTTAGGTTTATTTACAATTTTTTATTTGTAATCTATTACGTATTATAAAAATAAAGTTTGTGTATGTACAATTAAAATAACAACTTTTAGATAAATGGATATGGCTAGAAATTACATAAAAAAAAATTTTATATTTTGTCTGCTTGTTCCGGGTAGTCTTCAAAACGGATCTATTTTAACAGAAATTTTACCGGCAAATTGCCGAAATTATAGCGGTTGAATTATTCTATTTTATTTGTCCGCGGCTTCGTCCGCATTGCTATTTCCAAAATGGTTGAACCGATTTTCACGGTGTGTTCCTTGGTAGATAGCAGACTACATAAAAAGTAATTTAGGTTTTTTATTCGTCATCGGCCGCAGTGGAATATTCGTAATTCGTGAACTGATTTGCACGGGACTTTCACTGGAAGATAACTCACCTTATAAGAAGTAACTTAGACTATTATATTTTGTTACTCAAGACTTTGTTCGCAATATCCTACTATCTCAATCGGTTGGACCGACTCTCACGGGACTTTAACGGGCAGATAACTAGTGGGCTCCGAAGACGTTGTCCCGCCCCGATAATAAAAAGAAAATCTTGACAAATTATAGCTAAACCTTCCCCATGAATCATTCTATCTACTGGCGAAAAATGCATGAAAATCCGATCTGTAGTTTTTGACTTTATCGAGAACAGATAAACAGACAGACCAAAGGACTTTGTTTTTAATCAACTTCGAAAAAGGACGAGGTTACTATGTTCGGTTGTATATATTTTTTTTAATGTATTAATCGATATTTTCGTCAATTGTGAACCGATTTTAATGATTCTTTTTTTATTTGAATTGGTACACTATGTAGTGATGGACCAACTTGTGCATTCATTTGTGTGAAATTGATCAAAAATATGTTACAACCGCGTGAGACGTGGGCTTTACTGGACTTCAAAAATAAATATGCATAAATGAAAGTCATACGTTTGTATGCAATCTAAATTATATTATCGTTTTGGTCAATTTGGCGGCCATTTTGTTATATTTACCGCGCTTGCGTCTACATAACTCATTGATTATAGCAACATATTTGACTAACTTAATTATATGTTATGTTATATTGTTCGATAATGTATAACTTAAATTTTTAATTTCTTTCTTATATAGTCTAAGTGGGCACTGAGGGTTATCACTATATAGTATAAAACAAAGTCGCTTTCTCTGTCCCTATATCCCTATGTATGCCTAAATCTTTAAAACTACGCAACGGATTTTGATGCGGTTTTTTTTAATAGCTAGAGTGATTGAAGAGGAAGGTTTATATGTATAATAACATCCATTAAATAGTGGAGAAATACTGTTATTTTTGAGGTTTCTAATGTGATGTCGTAAATAATTACATAACCGATTCGATGCAGACGAAGTTGCACGGGTCAGCTAGTATATTGTAAGTTAAAGTTCCAGGTATGTTGCTGATGATAAATCCCCCCCCATTCGATACACTGTAATTATTCACATATCTAATATACACGTTACATTTTACAGTAGGGGGCGTGCGTGTCGTACTTACAAATGTTTTTCAAAAAGCATCTTTCATCAAGCATCAGCACAAATCTACTCATAATTTTACATTACATTAAATTTTAAAAATGCGCGTGCGGAGCCGCGGGTAACAGCCAGTGTTAATAATAATAATGTTAATAATTTCAATTTATAAATTATGTAATTGTGTTTTGGCGGGATCTTGGAATGTCATATTTGATTTTATATTTAATTTATAATATTGTGTTATTTGCATCTGTATTTTGTAATATTGGTGGTGTTTTACGTAATATAGTTTGGTTATTGTGTACAAATTAAGTGATTCGGGAATAATGACAAGGAGCATGGTTTGGGACTGTCCACAAAAACTCCTGAAAGTTCTAACAAGACGGCCGCCATCTTGTTAGTTCATTGAAATGGTCGGAAGTAACTTGTAATATCATTATCAACAATAACTAGATAAAATGTCACGTACAAAATCGAAGCTACAAGCTGTCCGCGTAAATATATACTTATGTGTAGCTATTTGTTTACTAAGAAAGGGAGAAAAAACAGTTTTAAGTTCAACCTAATTACAACCATGACACCTTGTAATAAAGTTACAAATGTTCAAAATATTATCTAATACTTACGATAAAACGAGCAAAGCAATAAATTACTCCCCTCACAAATTAACAACATTTAGTGTGAATTCAACCTTAACACGCAATGAATAAAGTACTTTTTCCCGTTATTGTGCGTGTTTGTGCGTGGTTGAAGAGCCCTGTCCAAACATTTGTACTACAGGTATAAAATCGGTAATTTTGTTGAAAATTTGATATTATGTTTTAGTTTAAAGCTTATAATATAATTTATTCAACAAGTATTTAGCGAAAGTAAGATACTCCGGCCGTTAAATTGCTTTTTCGGGTATTATTTTTGCATCTTTTGAATACACTGCGGCATGTGAAACATGCTTACATTGGCTGTGTTCAAAACAAAATCTCACATTTCAAGTGAGCTGTTATTTACCGAGACGTATTTTTCGCGCCGATCCTTTATCTACTTATTGTTGATCGAAGATCATTACTTACTCGACAATGGCAATAATTATCTACTGGAAGATTGGTTACCCAAAATAAAATAGAGACGAAATTACTAAAGACTATAATCAATTTCAAGTTTTAAAAAAAGAACACAGTTTTTCCATTGTCTTCAGTTTTCACATATCTGTCGGCCAGTATTTATTACTGCCTCATTTTTTTACGTGATACCGTCTTATTGATCGATGAACGCCGGCTACACTCACGAAAAAGCATGACTCATTATCACGTTCCGCCCGGGCGGAACGTGCAAGCGAGAGCGCGGAATAAGCGACAGAGAGGCGCGATCAGCTTTTATTTTCTAGAACTGACTACGCTATTGGCCTATCAAGGCCTTAACAGCTTCACCGGACTAGTAAGGCGAGCGTTAAGGGCACTCAGCCGACAATTTTTACAACTAGCTCAAGTTACCACCTAAAATTATCGTTCATAAACCGACTTTACAGATAACCAATTTTTTAGTTTGTGTGTTTTTTATACATTGTATTAATTATACTTATATTTATTAGCAAAGAATTTATATATGATAAACATAACCCAAACGAAATATACAGTGATATTTGTGTAGAAAATATTGAAAATGCTTTGACGTCATATCGTTATATGAGTGTATCAGATACGTTTAGATCGTTAGTGCATTTTTTCGGGAATATATTCAATATGTTGAAACGGCGGACATCTAAACGCTTCGTGCTCGGAGATAATGACGAGCCGAAGTCTTTTGAGGAGGATGAAGCCGAGGTGATACCTTCGACGGTTGTCCAGAAGTTCCAGATGACGCTTCATACAGATCAGGAGGAGAATGAACAAGAACAACCGGATACGTCGGTCGAAAGGCCGGATAGTAGGTTGTTAAGGCCGCCGAACTCCGGGACTTTGCAGTAAGTTTACTTGAGATTTTGTCTATTTTAATAACCGACTTTAACGGTTAGATTCGGAAAATTTTGGGGTGTAAGGGGTGTCAAATATCATCTAAGACTTGAGACATCCAAGCCAACCTCACCTGCACGTGGTGCACTCTGCTGAATAACGAACGAGGCAATGGCGAAAGCGGGGTGGTAGGGTTTTGCAGTCTAATTGGGTCGCAACCACCATGTATATGGCGAAAAAGCCCGTCATAGTGATTCGCTTTTGCGGGTCGCGTTTCGGGATCAGCCTGTGCATATCCAGCTTTTCGCAGGCCGGCATGACAGCGCCGACCGGCGATGGATAGTGTGTCACTCGGTGGTCGCCATTGTTTTCGGATTGTACTGTGCTTACCATTAGGCACAGTGCAATCATTTTGCCGTGGTACTATAAAGAAATAATCTTTTTCGACAATATTTTTGTATGACAAAAATTGTGGGAGGAAACACTATCTCAACAAGAAATTCGACTTACTAACATGGATAGTTATAAAAAATGGCCAGCTACGCACTTGCTAGTCCCTTGGCGTTGCTAGTGTCGATGGATGGCGGTGATCACTTATCATCAGGCCTATAGCTTCACTCGATAAACGAGTTATCTGACACTGAAAGAATTTTTTAAATCGGTCCAGTAGTTCCTGAGATTAGCGCGTTCAACCAAACAAACAAATCTTCCAGCCTTATAATATTAGTATAGATTTCTAGACACCTACAAGAATTTTTATAACAAGAAAGAAAAATCTAAAAAGCACAAACCCGTTAGATTTAAATTCTTATTATATATATAGATTTTAATGAAATTCATTTGCTACATCATGTGTCGATAACGTTTACAGTCTCATAGATTATAGCAGGTGACTGTTTAGACAGTAGCAATATTTTTGGAGGACACTCTGCACTCGAATCTCGTTCTATATCAATAAAAAAATGGGTGCTTAATATTATAAGAAAAATACAAAAATTATATACAATACTCTACGCGTCTATGTTAAAACGCAGTGTTAATGACCGTCGGGTGATTTCACTTTCATTTGAAAGTGAATGTCACAACGTCAGGAATAAAATAAAAGGGTTTATTGCCTGTTTTACTATCGAAAATAAAACTACTGCGGGTAGCCCAATTGTAGCTTATGGTACCGGTCATCGCACTTAAGTTTATTATTTTATTTACATGTTTGTACATTTACTTTTAAAGTCTAAGAACAAACTTTAACTTAGATTTTCTTGATTGTGTATTAGTATTTGTTTTGATATTATTATTTTATATGTTAAATGTGAAAAGTGTCAGATCCTAGAATACTGCAAGTGTCTAAACAATCACCTGGTATAGTAAATCCCACTTATTTGTTGTCCCTCTACCCCAAACCTTTAAATCTGGCCCTATGTATCATATACATAAAACAATGCACGAGAAAATACAGCCTTAAACAATATAAAACCGGAACCGTGTTATTACAAAAAAGTTAAATACGTATTAAATACTTGGTTTAAAAAGGTTCCGTAATAAATGCACCGCGCTCGCTGGAGGCAAGTTCGCGTTATCCTTTTTCGCAAGTCTAACCTAACGCAATCTTAGCGAGACAAAAGAGCAAGATGGCGAACATTCAGCGACCGCGGTGCATTTAATACGAGGGCTTTTTAAAGCCAGGGTTCAATACGTGTTTAACTTTTTTGTAATAACACCGGAATAGTCTAACCGGTTTTTAATAATAGGTATGTATTACGGACGAATGAGAGTTTATTAATATTGGTGACACCAAGGGTGACATCTTTATACGAGATACGTAGATAGCACCATAGCACTTGTTCTCAGCTTGGTAGAACACACGGTAATATCTATACTTCTATACTAATATTATAAGGAGGTAAAGTTTGTGAGTTCACATATAGATAGAGTGCGAAACAAAGCCGCTATGGTCTTGGGTCGCCTCCATCCGTTGCTTTGTCATAGGAGTAAGATGTCCCTCAGACACAAGCTCACTTTGTATAAGACGTGTATCCGTCCCGTGATAACATATAGCAGTCCCGTTTTTGCGCATATGTCGAAAGATAATGTGCCCCGTGGTACATCCGGAGAGTTGATCTACAATCTACAATAAAATCACTTACGATTAGTTATTTTGAAAAAGCCGCGAGTCATCCCAGTCCGTTAGTGGTATCCGCCGCAAAATACGAACCCGTAACAAACGCTGCGCGTTGTAAAAGACGCCCGCGACATATTTTTACCGACCCTCCCGATGAAATAACGGCAGTGAACGATCAGTACCAGCCTGTCTCTCCAAACAGAGCGTGCTCACGCCCACGCCCGCGTAACCACAGATCACGCCGCCGTGGTCTAGGGGTAAATTTCGCTCCCGCACACCAGACTAGGCCCCCCTCGGCAGCAGCTCAAGCCTAGGTCCGTTCCCTCGGCGTGGAGCCCTTGAGTACGTTGCTCGCGCGATACAGTGACACAAAATCTTACATCACTGCGACAACATTACTCATATCACCTCCACACACGTGCACGCATACACGCTTACACATGCAAGTGGAAGGGTTTTATCTTTTTTCCCTTATCAAACTTAAATAGTTTAGAATATTATCCGATACGAAATATATATAAGAGTTGTTGAATTATGTGTGCTTTGTACATTATATGTTTCAACAACTCATATATGTATGAATAAAGCCGAGGTGTGCCGCGCACCCTTGAGCTAGTTGTCAAAATAAAATCGGCTGAGTGCCTTAAGCGCTCGCCTTAGTAGGCCGGTGAAGCTGTTAAGACCTTGCCTGGTCAATAGCGTAGTCAATTCGAAAAAAAAAAAAGTTTGTGAGTTTGTGGCGTTGTAGGGTGTAATGTCTGAATCTACTAAACCGATTTTGAAAATTCTTTTACCAATAGAAAGCCATATTATTTGTGAGTGTTATATGCTATATATTAACCCGAAGAATGAAAATACTTTTTTGTGGTAGTCAGATTTGCAAAGTAAATCGGAAAAAGACGGTCGAAAGAAAATGTTTCTTACGAACGCTGGCCTAACCATGAGAGATATATGATTGAGTTTCAGAGAAAAATTGTAGAGCTTGATAATGCCTACAAAAAATTCAACGACAGCATATGTCTAACTTTTATATTTAAGTCACAGAAAGTAGTTTTTTATAAATGTTTACCGCCCAACGAAACATAGTTAATGTAGAATGTAAATGTAAAAATAAATGTAAATATGTGGAAATGTAGAATGTTACTATGTTGTATGTACATTCTACATTTAATACATTTCATTTACATTATTTATTGGAACCAAAAAACATATTTTACAATATGAAAAATTACCGATATCAGCTGTAGTAGTTGTCCTGTGTATACCTATCTATACCTATATAATTATTCTGTCCGTGTCTGTGACTGAACTCCTCCTAAACGGCTGTATTTGATGAAATTGTTTGTGAGTGATCAGGTGAATTCAAGAATTAGGTTTATATTCACCATTGGACCCGGTAGGTGGCGCTGCGTTTGAATTTTAGGATTTTTTGTCATTATCAAGGCAGGACAACATCCGGTGGGCCCGCTGTTCCTGCGACTTCGTTCGCTTGGAACCTCATGTAAAAAAACATTGACTAATAAAATTATTTGAACGTATTAAGTCCATTTACTTGTCTCTTACTTACGTCGCACCGTCATTAAAATTACAATAACTTTCGATAGAGTGAACCGATTTTAATGAAATCGAGACTAAATGTTACTCGAGGGTATGCATTATGATTTGGTGTGGTTTTATCACGACGCAGTGATGCTTATTCAAACAAACAGACAGACATTTAAAAAAATAATGAAAATGCATTTTATTATTTATTCCAAGACACCTGCAACAATTTTTTTCATAAAAACCTTTTTATTATATGTACTAGCTGACCCGCGCAATTTCGTCCGCGTGAAATCGGTTACCTACCGATTATAATTGTATTTGCAAACTCGAAAAATCTTAATAGACCTTGATTACAGCGACTCCCACCGTTTCCAATTGTGTAACCGAACAATATAGGGACTCACTCAAACACACACCAGGTTTAGTGAATTGATTTAGACGTGTGTGGAAGAAACTTCGATGAGGCGGACATAGCGCCATCTGTCATTCAGCAACATCCGACCGTTGGATTATTTGGATATTGTTCATACAAAAATACTAAAATCGTGAATAAAAAATGGATGGGTGGGCTTAGGAACGTGAAAATTTGGCGTTGTAGGTACTTTTTGATGGCAAATAAACAAAAAAAAATACAAAAAATAAAAATTGACAAAGAAATTAAATAAAAAAATATTGAAATGGATAACCTAATCACTTAGTAGTATAAGATATATTTTACAACCTATTCTTATACCAACCAAATATATATTTAAAATTTTCTATATAAGAGTTGTTGAGGTATGTATGCCTGGTACACATATATGTTTCAACAACTCATATAAGTATGAATATGTAGATTAGCGTAGGTTAGCTCAGATAGGTCGCGAATTGCATGTATCAGGCAACAGCCCAAGCGGAGGCGTGCCGTGCACCCTTGAGCTAGTTGTTAAATAAAATCGGCTGAATGCCTCAAGCGCTCGCCTTGGTAGTTCAGTCGTCAGTTCGAAAAAAAAAAATCATAAGAATCGGTCCAGCCGTTTCGGAGGAGTTCAAACACTAACACCGTGATACGAGATTTTTATATATTAGATAGATGGTCGAATTTCGATCAATAGTAATGTCATAACTTCCAAGTTACACATCAATCGCAGATACGAATCGACGTCAATGGATTGTCGTCATTAGGAAAGAGCGTAAATTATATTTATCAATGTTAATGTTCGTATTGTGTTTAGTTAAACAATTTTGAAAGTATTTACGTAAATTAAATTACAGGCCGTG